>FXXK01002089.1:8012-45060 GCA_900184695.1 Betula pendula
GGTGGAAAAGCAGACAAATCCAAACCCCTTACATATTTCCTTGTTATCTTGCATAAGTTTCACTGAAGTAATTGTGCCACACTAGCTGAAGTGTTCTCGCAGCTCCTCCTCAATTATATATAACGTTGATAACTAATTTCCACTCTCCATTAACCATAACAATATATACAGCTCACCCTCTCTCAAATACCAAAAACATATTACACAAAAGCAATCTCAACCAAGCAGATATATGGGATTGTGTTGGGCAAATTTTCCCTTAAAATCTTGGGGAAAAATTAAAAATTAATAAAAAAAAAATACCTTTTAGTCGTTCATGGTGGCCGTGGAGGGTGGGAAACAGCGTTCGTGGCTGTGGAGGGTGGGCGTCACCGGCAGTGGTGGTCGGAGCAGACAGTGGTGGGCGGAATACTTGGTGGGTTTCTGTGGAGAGAGAGAGAGAGAAAGAGAAGCGGCTGGGTTGCGGGTGGCTGTTGTTGTATCCAGTGGGCGCAGGCGATTGTGGTTTCTGTGGAGAGAGAGAGAGAGAGATCGTCTGGTCTGAGAGGAGACGAGAGTGAAGAAAATTGGGGGGAAAGGAAGCTTCGTGCCATTTCACGAAATTTTTTATTTTATTTTATTTTTTTTAACTAAACTCAACCTGAGTTGAGTTTACCCATCCAGCTGTCAAAAGCCGAATGGGAAACGGATGCTTAATTTGTCCCTAGAATTACTTCTCTCATCCAACTAGCCAAATGTTATTTTGGCTAGCTGAGATGCTAAAATGGGAGTAAAAAGAGCCGCGTTCGGCCTAACAATTTGGAGAAACATTTGGTGAGGTTCAAATTCACTCACCAAATGTAAAAACAAAGCATTTTTTAATCTCTAATGCATTATCTCTCCTCTCAATAAAGAATAAAGAAATCATTGACAAAAAATTTTTAAGGGAAAAATATATTTTGGCCCCCCAAACTAACAACCGTTTTTAATCCCCCAAAAATGACAGATCATACACATAGATACATCAAATTACCTAATCCTTGTAAAGTAGCCCCCTCCGTCCACTTGAGCCGTTTGTTTGGACGGAATAGTGGTCACGTGCGCGTCACGTGACCACTTTTATCACATTCTTCTAATAATGCCCCTAACTTATTTAAAATAAAAATAATAAATTTTTAAAATAATTAAAATTCAAAGAATAAATTTTTTTTAAAATAAAATAAAATACATTTGCAAAGGATGGCCGAACCACCCATGAGTGGTTCAGCCACCCAAAGATGTAAGGTGGTGGCCATCGAGCCACCAATGGTGGCTAAGGGGTGGACCACGAGCCACCCCCAACCCACCTTGGTGGCTGCAGCCACCTCCATGGTGGTTGGGGGTGGCTCCTTCTCCCCAAATTTTTTTTATTTTTTATTTTTTATAAATAAATAAAAAAAATTAAAAATTAAGCTTTTTTTTTATTAATGAATATATGGCGAAAATTTGATTTTTTGCAATGGTCAAAATAATGCCTAGTTTTGAAAAAGGTGGTTCAACCATCTTCTTGAACGTTTGTTTTTTTTTTTTAATAAAAGTAATATAATATATACTTATATATATATATACATATATATATTATAATATATATATAACTATATATAAATATATATATATCATATAGTCGTGTTTGATCTGTAATGTGGACCTGACACTTAATAGACATTACAAATTTGGTTGAAAATTCAATAGAATGACTACTTTCATATTCATTAAAAACTTATGCAGTTAAAACTGAAAAAATAAAAAACTTGAAGTATTATTTAAATTGGTGCTTTGAATCAAAGATTTATTTTAGATTTTTTTTTAATTTGTATTTATAATAAAAGTTAAAAAAAAAAAAACTTTTGTTGTAGATATTGGTCAAATTTAGATTTTCAAAGGCTAAATTCGGTTTTTCATTAGTTAAAGTAAGGGTATTTTCGAAAGATAAAAATCAAAGTTGATTTTTCATCAAACATGACGATCAACTCTGAAAGAGGGGGCTACTTTAAAATGATCAGGTAATTTGATGTATCTATATGTATGAGCTATCATTTTGGAGGGGCTAAACAAAAAACGGCTATTAGTTTGGGGGGCCTAAATATATTTGTTTCAATATTTAAATGGAATAGTGAATGTTGATAAGTGATAACTAAAATAGAGAGCCGAATGTAGATGCTTTTGAAAAATGGATAGCAATGGCTAAAATGGATAGCAAATTTGCTAAGCATCCATGAATACTCTAAATCAAAACCCTTTTCAAATGTGAATCTCACCCAAAAAAAAAAAACATACACATGCACTTTTAACCCTTAGATAACATCATTCCCCCTTTCCCTATTTATCTCCAAAAAAAAAAAAAAACCTTAGATAACATCAAAACATTGAAAATCTATACAATAATACAAATACTTCTTGTTTCTCTCATTTTCTCACAACTTTATCTCAAAGGATTTGTAAAAGGGAAGTGAGAGGACTCACCAAAACGAGTAGGGTTTGCCACCAAATCGTTCATCAATTGGTACCTCTTTCCCAGGACGAATGTTGCGTTTGTAACAGATTTGCTTGCTCTCTGAAGCATTACTTATGGCTTGTAATTGTAAGTTTCTATGTAAGAATTCACTTTTTCTACACATTTACTTGGCTTTGCTGTTTCCAGGAAACCCGGTTCACAATCCATTGCATCAATCTCAAACACTACAAATTTTCTAACTCCTAAAAGATACAAATTATCTTGCATAAAACACATGACACAAATATATGACACACAATATAAGACGTGTTGGGCCTTACTTATTTAAGAAAGTTTGAGCCTACATATGCTGTGAGTGAGAGTTTTAAAGTATTAATTAAATTATTAAATTAACCATTTTATTTTAGCTTAAAACTTTTAAGATAAACAGTAGTTTTACAATTCACAATTATGACCATTATTTTTTTTCTCAATTAATTTTTTCTTAACTTAGTCAGAATATCATTCCATTCCTTGAACCTCTCTACTTAGGTCCCGTTTGATTTGCCAAATAGACCCTTAGAATAGAATGGCTATTCCTACAGAATAGCCATTCTTTTATTTGGTAAGAGCTTATTTTTAAAAAGAGTTATTCTATTAAAATACTTATTTCCTTACAAAGAGGAATAATTATTCATCTAAAAAATAAGAAGAATAGATATTCCTTCAAGAATTGACAACATTTTACCAAAAGTACTTTTTTTTTTTTCTAACTTAAAAAAAAAAAATTACTGTTGAATTTCAGTGGGTGGCTACACCACCCTTGGCAACCGTCGTGGTGCTCCCACGAGGGTCATCAGGGATGATGCAATCACCCTCGGTGCATGTGGGGGTGGCCAAGGCCACCCCCAACCCCTAGTACTCATTAGGGGTGGTCTTGGCCACCATGATAGCACCGAGGGTCACCGTACCACCCCTGAGACCCCACCACAAGGGTCGCTGGGGTGGTGCAGGCCACCCCCGTGTTCTTCGGTGGTGGCAAACCACCCATTGAAATTCAACGGTTTCAACTTCTTCTTTTTTCCTTTTTTCTTTGTTTTTTTTTAATTTGAGTTATAAGAAAATAAGAAATAAAGTAGAGTTTTTAGTAATTTTAGTTCAATTACAATTAAGTGAAAAACTTCAATCCGGATGGTCTGTAAAACAAGGCTTTTATGGTCTCCAATTACATTTGGACACCTCAATTAAAACACCAAATATCACCCAATACACTCTAAACATGACATCATGCCACTGCTCAACCCCATAAACCACTGGATCCACTACCTCCGTCGTCCACCGGATCCACTCAACCGCCGTCGTCACCATCTCCGGCCCTGCGATGCGGCCTGTTCTGGCCACAGCAGCGCCGGCCTCGTCTGGCCGCAGTGTGCGGCCTATTCCGGCCACGTGCGCCATGCGCTGCAACCAGATCAGGCCGCGCGCTGTGGCCAGATCTGGCCACAGTAGCGCCGACATCGTCTAGCCGCAGCACAGGACCGGAGACGGGGACGTTGGCGACAGAGTCAAAAACGGCGGCAGCTAAGTCAGGGATGGCGGAGGTAGTGGATCCGGTGATTTATGAGGTTGAGCAGTGGCATGATCTAGTATATTCATGTGTAGGGTGTATTTGGTGAGATTTGGTGTTTTAGTTGAGGTGTCAAAATGTGATTGGAGACTGTAAAACCCTTGTTTTACAACCATCCGGATTGTAGGGTCTCTCTACAATTAAAGCATACATGTAGTCACTAAACCAAAGAATATGAATAACTATTTTATTCTACTATCTTCCATTCATAGTAATAACTGTTCATTTTTCCTATAAAATACTCATTCCATGTATCAATGTTTATCTATATATATATACATGCATGTCAATATACAGGGAAAAATACACATATATTCTCAAATTACCACCAAATTTGTAATGTTCTCTCAAACTTTAAAAAGTTGCAATATTCCTCGAAACTACTTAGCTCTTTCAATTAGCCCCCCAACATTAGGATTTTCTAGTTGAATTAGACGGAAAATGCATCAAGTGGCCCACACACGACGAAAAATGTCCATTATACCCCCTATAAGATTTATGAAAATACAATTATACCCTTAGATTAAAAAAAAAAATCATTGGCCGTGGAGGTGACCCACAAGTAGTTGTGGGTCTTCTTGTGTTTTTTTTTTGTTTAAATGCATGTTTTATCTGATGGAGGGGTATTGTTCTCATTTATTGCGCCTAACCATTTTGTGTCGGATTTAACAAAAACTCTAACATAAGGGGTTAAGTCAAAGGGCCATGTAGTTTGGGGAGGGTCATATATTTCAACTTTTTAAAGTTTGGAAGATACTGCAAATTGAGTGATTGTTTGAGAGAATTAAGTGTAATTTTTTTTTTTTTTTGGTTCTTTTTGAATAAGTATAGTTTTTCCTTATTATATATATAAACACACAGGGACGGACCTATAGCAAGACCCCTACAAATTAAGTTTAGTTTAATAAAAATAGGTTCAAAATTATAGACTTTGCCTCTACCAATCCAAACTTGCTATGTCTGGCCCCTAACCTTGGACAATTGGCCCTTAAGCCTTAGACTCCTTGAAACTTGCAGGCCAACCCTTACTCGGTTCTATTTATATACAACAATAGTCAATGAAAAGCAAAAAATAAGAATATTATTCATCAAAAAAATAAAAAGAATATTGAAAATAAGGAACACAAATAGCCGTATCTTTTTTGCTCTCTTTATTTTGCAACGCAAATCCAAGTTAGTTTTCAATCTCAATTCTTGTCTATGAATTAATTTTGGATTCACGGTATAATTAAGTATTCACCCGCTATGTTTATAACTTCGAATTTCTTCTATGCTGTTATCTTTTCCTAAATGTTCTTAAATGGTTGTTGTCAATATATATCAATATTTATTTTGTGAGTTTTTTTTTGTGCTTGTTTGGTAATGATTTTCTAAAGAATAGATGTCTTACTTTCTGTCTTTTCTTTTGTTTATATTTGGTTAACATTGAATGGATATTGATTTTATTTTTTATATATAAATTTATTCAATCTTAATATATTTCTTATTTATGCTTTAGCTCCTCTATTTTAATATATTTCTTCCGGAGCTCAGCTGCACCAAAATGCGATGGCAAATATTCTTCAACTGTCTTTCTAAACAACTCCATTTGCTTCTCCATGCTCAAGGTTACCCCCTGAATCATTGCATGCATGATAAACTTGATTGAGAATAAATATTAGGATCCTTCTATCTTTCTAAAACATGTTATATATATAGAAAAAGAAAACTACCAACTAAGCATAAAACACGTATAAATTGATCATTTTCTTACATGATCAGCAGTGCCAGTTTCAGAACGAATCCCAGCCAAACCAGATGCATAATTAAAACCCTCGTAGGATTTGTCTGATTTAGTATTCACAAGCAAGAACGGTAGGGGGCTTTGTAAACCCAACGATTGAGCTGCATTTACAATCCAAATTCAATATGATTCAATCATTCAAGGGTCGTATGAATAAGCTAGTAATGCTACCCACACGTGTGTTTAGCACTCCCCCTTACGCGTTGATATGTCACTGTCACGTCAGCTTAAAAAATTTGCACACCCTCTCTTGGTCGGCATCACCGCCAACCACCATGCGAAGATGGTCGTGACCACGAGACTGTTAGATCGGATGTCGGGAGTGGCTGCGGTCACTCCGAAGACTTCAGGGTTGGTGCGACCACCTCTGGAGGTTCGGTTAGGATGGTCATGCCACATGACATGCATCGTCATATTAGTAATCAGTGTACGTACGTATGCAAACAATACTACCATGCAAAACATATATACCCCATTACACACGTTGATTATAAGCTCTACTTGTTATCAAACGTACCAACGAAATCAGCAATGGTGAATCCATTTGTGGCCCTGCCCATCGGTCCGGCAGGAAAATCTATGCCGTAAGGTGCATAATTTGCTTTTGCATTTGTGTTTAGCTTATTATCGTTGCCAGAAACAACAGCTGAGTCTCCAAATAAGTATAAGCCCTGAGGCTTGGAGACTCAACCATAGAAAGAACAAGACCCGACAAAGACAAGAGGCATGAAGAACCTGTCCATTTTCTTGTATTTTTTCTAGGGCTGAAATGGCGGGGCGGTTATAACGCCCCGCCACCGCTAGCCGCTAACCGTATAACCGCATAACTGCCTCAAGGCGGTTGGAAAAAAACCGCTAACCGCCTTAGGCAGGGCGGTTAGCGTTTTTTAAGAGGCGCTAACCGCCTTTTATTTATATATATATATATTTTTAGGGAAAAATCATATTTAGTCCTTAGGTTTTTATATGATTTGAATTTAGTCATTGGTTTCTAATTTTAAGAGTATGGTCCCAAAATTTTGTCTAGATTTTAAATAAGTCCTTCTATCACTCTTTCATCAAAATGAATGGTTTGTTATATATAATTTGCGTCTTAATTCATATGCTAGTATTCATATCAACATAATATCAATGTTATATCATTAAGCGCCAATTCATCCATAAAAAAGAAAAAACAAAAAAAACAAAAGACCTAACTTTAAAAACAAAAATCATCTTCTTTGCATCTTAATCTTTTAGATTTTTAGAATTAAAGGAAAAATCATAATTTTGACGTTGATATAAACTTGACATATCAAATAAGACACACATGAAAAATAAAAAATAATTAATTTTAAAAGTAAAGTGATAGAGGGGACCATTTTCAAAACTTGAGTAAAACTTAAGGATCTCATTCTTAAAATTGAAAACCTAAGGACTAAATTTAAATTTGATGAAAACTTAGGATTAAATATAATTTTCCCTATTTTTATATTATTAAATAAATATATATATTAATTTTAAAGGAAAGGACGTCGTGAAATGGGCCCCAAAAAATATGAGTTTTTTATAATGCTTCAGTCCAACTCAGCCCTGAAAAAGACAAGAAAATGGGCCCAAAAAAATCAAATGAGCCAAAAATCGGCCCAAAATTCAAAAAAGCCCAATTTTAGCAAATGCGGTTATAGCGGGGCAGTTTTAAGTTTTATAACCGCTAACCGCCCTAGGCGGTGCGGTGGCGGTTACGATTTTAGAGTAACCGCCTAAGGCAGTTGCGGTTGCGGTTATAGCCAATAACCGCTAATCGCAACTGTCTTTTCATCCCTAATTTTTTCTTTTTCCTTTTTCACTCTTTGTTGTGCAAAACTTCGGGGGCTACTTTAGTTTTTTGATAGGTTAGGCAGTTTTGCGCAGTTTCCGTTAAGGTTGGATTAAAATAGCATTAATTAGCATAGAGAAGAAGAGATCAAAGAAGTTATTGGCACACCCAAAGGACAAGGATCCTTTTCCGGATAACGATCCAAGATTCTCAGTTTATGTTTTATTTTAATTTTTATCAAATGGCTTAAAAAATGTTGCTTATAAAAAATGTTGCTTATTAAAAATAAGCATGTTATCGAAACAGCTTTAAAAAAATAAAAATAAAAATTCCTTCCAAAAAGGATTTTCTTCACTTTTGAAGAGATGGTTCTTCAATAAACCAAAAGGCAATTTTTGTGATATGATTATAATTATTTGGTCTAGTTAGATCTTCTAGTCCAAGGTTTAGTTAGATTCTTAATAGTCACAATCTAGTTATTTTCTTAAGAGAGTTAGAGTCATTGTCAAGAGTTAATAAAGTTGGTTTTAATCCTAGTTGGTCAATTAGATGGTTTAAGAGTCCTATTTTACTTGGTAATTCTTCTTGTAACCAATCAGTATTGCTCCTCTATTTAAAGCAAGATTATTAATGAAGATGCATGAGTTGATTATTGTTTGGTATAATATAGTTTATTGTGTTTATAGAGATCAAAGTTCACTCGTAGTAATTAACCATCTATCATTTTCCTGTGTATGTAAAATGCAAGAACCTGATGAAAATATTCCTACTTCTCATTCGTAACATGACATATTTTTAATAGATACCATTTTTCAAGCTATTCAATGCAAAAAATTACCTGAATTTCACATAATATAAAAATCTATAATTTCTTTGAAATTGTATTGCAAGCTTAGGCTTTGAAGTCAAAACACTTCCAAATTAAGACCAAAACTGAATACTAGCTTTAATAATCCAGCTTCAGGAAATTCACTAATATCAGAACAAAATTTTACCCAGTCAATTAAAAAACAAAATTTAATAAATGACATGACCAAATGTAAAAGAGAGAGCTCGCACACATGCATACGTGCAAACGCACGGCTTAGTACACGTGTGGGCACATCAAAGGGGATGTAACAAATACTAATTTTACAACTAAAACAGACGAACATATCACACTTCAAGGCATACACCGAGTTGGAACTGTTAAGGTTTAATGCTTATTTTTCTTCTTGCCTCTCTTCCTTGAACTAGTTTCAGGCCCTTCTGCCTCTTCAGCCTTCTGTTCTGCCTCTAATATGGCCAGCTGCATTATGTGCACAAAGAAAAGAAAAAAATATATATAATGTAATTTGGATGGTTTTATTCCCAGGCAGAAGTCCTATATGAAAACCTTGAGATACAAACCAAAAAGTTTACCTCATCAAGAATTGGTTTAAGTTCCCGGTATCGAGATTCGGCAAGATCAAAACCATCCTTACGGAGCTCCTGTAAGCCACGACAATTTTATGTCACACATACATGAAGACGTTCACCAGTACATTCATTTTCAGTGCTCTATGCTTTACTTGGGGACTCAATAAAATTGGGGTTACGTAGGTTTGAGATCAATCTAAACTGAAGGATCTGTATTTCCCCATCCACACAACGCCACCAAAAATACAACCATTCAAGTCAACCACTTCCAGAAAGTACTTAATGGAGCTTGTTTCGTTCCAATTGTAAGTGGACTAGACTTGTGTTTGCCTTGCAGCACTGGTAATAACTGAAACCTAAATTATTAGTATTTTTTTATGTTTTACTTGAAGTTGGAGCTGGGGTAAAACCCTTTAACGAGTAAGTTATTTTCAAATGAGCCAAAAAAATCCACTTTCCAGATTTCTTAATTAACAACCAGAATAAGAACAAAAAGCATAGGACAGAACATGAAGTTAATTACAAGAAGAAAACAGAACCATACATAAATGGATTTACGAGGAAAAGAACAGACCTTCCCAGTGTGTTGAGTATGTTCATGAGCTGCCATTTGCCAGTACATATTTGTACGTTTATAGAAATCCTTCAAGGATTCTCCAGGCTTCAGAAAAAAGATGACAAGCTATTAATTGACAAAATTATGGGATGAAGCAAAGAATAAATTCGAAGTCTAAGGTTGTATCCGGATGAAGAATTTGAATTTTTTTTTTTAGAATTTTGCAATGACAGGATTTAAACTGATGGAAACTTCAATCCCGCCATTTAAGTTTCCATTATTTGAATGAGTATATTTAAGAATGGAGAAATTAGAGTATCATAGTAGTTAAAAGGATTATATTAATGGTGATGACTATGGCTTGGTGATGATGGGACATAGTGTCATGGTATTGGTAAAAGTACCGGAGTCTTAAAAGAATATATTTAGATCAACACACAGCCATATATGTAAAAGTACCACTGGGGTTCTTTGCGAATCTGAAAGGCCTAGACTGGCTCTGATCTGCTCTATCCTGGCCCGTTTTTCCTTTCTTCTTAGAGTCTTTCCCTTGCCTTTGATCAAAGCAACAGCATCTCCCATTTGAAGATGCCCATCACTCCTAGCCTACAAGCACAGAAGAGTGAAGCCAAAATTCAAATAACCGGCAGACTTTCTTGAGTTTTATCCAATATATATATATATATAAAGAAAAAGTAGAAACCGAAACATCTACTTTATGCGGAATATCAGTGGCTCACCCACGCTCATGAGGGTTTAAAAGATCACATATTTGAATATGATTTTATGGTACATAAAGAAATCAATTATACAAGATTCTGATAAAATCGATAATATCAAAATATTGTATGACTCAATTGATATTAGTGACACTTTTTGAAAAGCATTTATTTCCTATTAGAAACTGAAATGCTAAGCTCTTCATATCCAACAAAAAAAGAAAGAAAGTAAAGGGGTCTATGATGATAAATGTAGTTAGTATGAAATTATGCATACTCAAAATTTGAGTTGGAAGAAGAGAAACAGAAGACAAGATTTCGAAGATCAAAATTTCATGCAAGGGGAGGGGGATTTTTAGGGTTTGCTGTTAACATGTAAAAGAGGAAAGGCACCTAACCACTAAAAAACAACCCAACCATTTTTTGCTGAACAAGGAAAACAAGAAGATGCACCTCCATATCATCATCATCATCATCGGTTGTCTCCTCACTGTTGCTATCGCTATTGCATTCGTCCTCACTATCATCTTCATCCCCATCCTCATCTTCCTCCTCCGAGGCTTCTACCCATTCAGATTCTGATGCCTGTATCAGGAAAATAAACAGTAGGCAGGCTAAACAGACAAAAAAAAAATTTGATAAGTCCAAATTTAACAAAGCAATGATGACCGATAGGATTCTTTTCACAATATTTCTCAGGATCAACCGAGTTGGATATGCAAAGACATAATATTAACAAAGTCAACAGTTTGGTAATGGTGTTATTTAAAATAACCATGAAAATTAGGCCACGACATCAGCTTCGACGTGAAATCTCATGGTAAAAAGCCAAACAATCATTTTCTAAATTGTTATCCAGAAAAAAAAAAAAAAAAAAAAAAAAATCATTTTCTAAATTGATTGCAATATCTAGCCTTGTAACCATAAGAATTGGTTCAGGATAGAGTTGACAGGTTACAAACAATAACAAACTGGATTTACAAATTTATCTCTCCTTTTTATGCCTTAATAAGGTAACCCTATAAAGACATGAGTTTTGTCCTTTAAAAAATCTTGTGAAAAAAAGGATACCCTCTCAGCATATAATTTTTCCATTAAAAAATTAAGCCAAGCAATCTTTGCCAAAGGCTGGAAGGTGTCATTGACCCATGGGGCTCAAACATAACTCCATCACCATTATTTGTTCTCATCCAACTAGGCCAAAGATATGTAGCATTCTATTCAGCCTCTCAGTAAGAGCATGATCTGGAGAGAGAGAGAGAGAGAGGCTGGGAAGAACGAGAACTTAAAACTTCAGAGACAGCTTAAACATTAAATGCTCAATTTAAGGGTAGAGTACATTATGTTACTACTCTGCCATATCAAAACCACAGAAGATAGCGATAAGCATTTATATGTAGAGAGGGAAGCAGAACAAACCGGTATGATGCACTTCCACTCATCTAGTTTGCTGAGATTAAGGGAATGCAAATCATCAAGCGAAATTTCTTGATCGTTAACCTCCATCATGCCCCCATATATGTATAATGTATCTCTTCCAACAACCATGCAGGAGTTAATGCGCCCGCAGGGCTTCACTATCTAAAAATTTACACTAGATTAATAATCCAATTGTTGGACAAATCTAAATGCACATGAAAAAAATCTCAATCCAGCATGACAAACCTCTGGCAAAACAGAATTTTGCATATCCAATTTAGCACTAGATTCATGAGGCTTTCCACCAGACTTCGCAGCCAACCCTCTATTATCGACAGTCATGGTTGTTGCAATATGCTGAGATATCTCATCAATGTTGCTTTCCATGTCACCTCCTTCTTCATGGTACTCTGAATTCACATCTTCACCAGTTGCTGCACACTCCTCTTGTTCAATTGGATTTGTCTTACCATCAAGATCCACGTCAGTATCTTTCTGACCAGAACTCCTTTTTAACTGCAAAACACAAATGCAAAATGTACCCTCTATTAAAACAATCTTAACTGGTAGATTAACTGGTAGATATCCTAATTAAACATATTCATTTATGACTATACCTCATCTTTTTTTTTTTTTAATAAATAGACTATACCTTATCTTTTGTTGACTTCTCCTTCCGTAGCTCCAGTGGGTACCTATATACAGAAAACAAATATTTTTAAGTGGCATAAACTAGAAGATCCATTCTCATCTAAAGGATTCACTGCCAGTACTCAAAATCACAAGTCATTCATTATTGAAGAATGATTAGAGACAGAAAGCAAGATACAGATTAGACAGGGGAAAAAGAATATTATGACATTGCTATGGATTAAAAATATAAAAAGATTACATTTAAAAAAAACATAATAGGCCAAAAGATCGCAAATATATACGGATAGCCAAGATTTAACTGAACTGACTCAAAGTGCCAAATTATAGCCATAGAATATGTCAGCTTAAGGGGCTTTTACCATGGTTTGAATAATCTCAACCATTTATAGAAATAATCTCAAGTAGAACTTACCAGCGATGGTTGTCTAACTGGAAGCCATAAAGTTCATTCAGGAACAAGCTCATTATTACATCACCTGCAAATTTGGGGAAAAGATAACCCACCAAAAAAGGAAAGGACAATCATGAAGTCAGAGACTTGACATTATAAGAAGCACGAATCTAATGTGAAGTAGTGAACAAAATTGAGTTCATCAAACAGAAAAAGCCACCAATTCAACTCAACAAAGCCCTTACCTAATCATTTGAGCTCAGTGACAACACTTGTATTTCACAATTCTGTTTCAACCTAGTGCAGTATTATCCAATAAACCACAGACAAACAAGTTTTACTTAATACCTTAACTCTTGTCTCCTTTTTCCAGTCATGATTAGAACCTTTTTTTTTATGACTGAAAAAAAGGAGACAAGAGTACCTCGAACCAAACCATTTCACTTTTCACATATGCATACATTGGTCTGGACCAAACATAGCAAAATACAAAATGCACTTAACTTTCTCCCACCGTGCCCCCACTTGGTGCTACCCTTCCATCTCACAAGCATTTCCATCACTAATTTGTTCCTTTTACATTCAAAGAATGGTTCAACGGTAGATAGATGGCTTCCAAAGAGATGGCAGGTTAGAGCTCACAAGTTGAAGCCCACAAAGGAGTAGGGGACTCAAATGAAATAGCTTATAATATTCTTATGAGTAACAAAACTATAAAACCACCCAAAAAAAAAAAAAAGCACTTTGATAGTTTGATGGGTGATAAACAAGTCCAGTAGTGACCAATTTATAATTAAGGAGACAATACGTAAGTCAGAGGTTGAGGGTTTGCAGTTCAATTTTTTGGGGGTTAGTTTCATATGATATCTGCACAAGGATGCATGCCACACAAGCACAGGTTTGATATAGAAAGCAAGTGCAACGAATTCAACAAAAAGGTGTTACATTCCTGTAAAGAATTAATTTAAAAAAACAAAAAATAAAAAAACTGATAGAAAGAGTAAAACAGACCAAAAACAACTAACCGTCAACTTCCATATCAACCACACCCCCAAATAGCAAAGCCCGCCTCTTATGAATACACATGGAAAACCCAGCACGAGGCCCAGGAGGCATCCCACTTTTCTTTACCTGTTATAAAGGAAATGATATTAGTAACAATAAGACACATTTAGCAACAATCTCACCAAATGAGAACCTGAAGCATGAAAGATGGGTAAAACTTCATGAAAAGGTAAAACAGTACAGAAGTTGTTTGCTCATATTGCATAAGCCATTTGTTTTATAAAATATTAAAACAAAGCTAAAAGAATAACATAAGAGTGCAAATTTCATAATATGATTCTTGTACTGAAAGGATTGCTCTTGTTTCAGGAGAGAGCGCAGCTTCAGACTTCTGTAGGTAAAATCAAGATTTTACCTACATATATCATATTTTGAGAAACAAAGCAAAGAAATAATGGAAAAATAATTCTGTATTAATATGAAAGAAAACAGAATGGAAAAGCATGGTCATAAAGAGAGTTACATATGTACAACTCATATGCCAAGGAGTCAATGAAGAAGGGTGTAGATGATTACTTATTTAATCTTGTCGAGTAAATCTGCTTGCTTATAGAACTACAGAAACTAAAAAGATGCAGACTGTAATTTAATGTCCATAAAAGAAAAGGTAAATAATACTAGAATGTTGCAATTCTAGCAACAACAGGCTTCAATCTAGAGGAATAAGCAATTTTTTTAAAATGAAAATACAACTCACAAACCTTACAGGAGTATGCCTGAGAGAGGCGGTGGGGGGGGGGGGGGGGGGGTGTGGGTTTCTAAAGACCCTTGGCACTTCTTGGTGCTCGATGAAACAGTCAATATATGATTTACATATAACATGATTTTTGTCAGAAAAATTACAAAGTTCATCTTCTTCTTTTCATAGACAAGATGATGAAGTGCAAGTGACTCCTTCATGATTGTGTCTGTTATCATCACAAAACCATGCTTGCCTTTCCATTCCAACACACATCTATGTATTCTTTGAAAAAACAAAGAGGCATTGAAATTACAGACCTTGCTCCACTCCCAAGTCCTGGGATCAAGGGACCACATGTCGGAATGAACAATTCCTTTCTCAGAACTGTTCTTATCAGATGAAATCTCTTTGGAATAGCCACCATATAAGAAAATCTGCAATGTCAAAGGAGCTCTGTAAAATATATGGTTTTATTTTCCTACTGAAATCACTTCAGTCTAGAGATGGCAAGAAAGACCATAGTGTCAAATTCATTGAAACAGATAAACTAAATCATAAACACAATATATCTTTTATAATATAATTATAAACGATAATTTAAAAAATAGTCCGGAAACCAACTATATATATACATATATACATACATACGTGTATAAATATATATACACACACATATAATCAAAGAGCAGCTTACATGATTCAGGTATCAATACAAGCAAAACAAATACAAATGCAAGCATTGCAACGTTCAAGAACCTAGGACTAATAAGAATATTAATTAAGCAGTAAAAAAAAAAAATCTTCTTCCTTTCTACTTTTCTTTTTTTCTTTTTTGTGGGGGGGGGGGCGAGGAGGTTGGCATACTTTTGACTCTGTCCAAAATTGAGAACCAATCTTAACAGCATGCATCAAATTATGACCATTTATGTAGATAAATCACTAGAAATCCTACATCATCTCCAAGCGGAATCTCAAATTTTCTTTAGAGAACCTACGATAACAAAGTAAATATTACAATAAGCCATTACTAATACATAGGAAGAATTGTTATTATTTCTCAAAAATACAACTCAAATTAATACTGGGACATGAAAAGAAGAGTAAGATTCGCAAAATTTATGAAATACCTCTAAACACATCTTGGTCAAAGTATGGTAGATTTACCATGCAAAATAAAAGCAGGGAGTAGCTCCATACTACCATAATAATGTGCATTTCTAAATCACTCACCTCATCTTGGTTAACAAAAAACTGGAAACCACTGCGAGCACTTGGCCACATCGATCCAAGCCTAGGCTTTATTTCTTGCCACTACAATACAACATGCACTAGCATCAGTTTATGGACAGAACCGTGATAGATAAGCATATTACTAGCCTACTACAAAAGGGGCCAAAAGTGTTCACCTTGAACTGATCCAGGTCAAAAATATACAAATCATTATAATACCTGCACAAATTGTTTAAAAGAGATGCATTAAAGATCATATGGCAGAGAGAAATGACATTAAGTGTATAAACACAAATTAGTGTTTATTGTTGTAGACATTCAAAAAGAAACTTATTATATTTTTAGATGGAGCACAACAAACCATTCAGAGGACAAGAGCTCAATAGTTTTCATCTTAAAAAACGTGTATTGCAAACAACATCAACAAAAACAACAACATAATTAAAATTCCCAATTCCATGACAATTGACAAGTATATAAGATAAGATAAAAAGATTCTGATTCTTGGTTCAGCCTCCATCTGTTAGAGAACATTCAAATACTTTGTTTAAGTTTCTCCAAATGCCAGAAGTTTTGAAACCTGCATCTCTTAGGCAATAAATTTTGATAGATATCCTCCGCCAAAAAGATGTACTAAAGGAGACATGAATTTATTCATCCAAAAAAGAAAAAAAAATACATGAATTCTTTCAATCAATTTAAAACATCTAAAATCTTCCCAGTTAAAGAGAATAATCCCAATGCAGTTATCAAGAGACTAGAAGTACACATAAGTCAAAATCCCTTCAACGGTTAAATGTCTCTAGAAATTTTTTACAGAAACAGATATGTGCAAAATAAACTTAGAATTAGAGTCCCTATAGTGTTTTGGGACAGAGCCTTAAAAATTAAAGCAAACAGACAATCAACACCAATCCATGAGTTAACAATGATGAAACCTTCAACAATGTTGATAAAGACCCATCAACAACCTCACTTCTCTAAGAGTGTCGTAGAAGCCACCGAAGACAATAATCTTGTGCTTGTATAAAACCTGTAACAGAACCATATTACATTATTGAAAAGAAAAAAGGTCCATATGAGACAAGGACAGGACTAGTATATAATTTATGGAATTGTGTGAAAACCTGAGTGGACATTAACTACCAGAAAGATGATATAATGTAAGAAATATGGTCATAATAGCATTCAAAAGTGAATTGAGCATAAAGCTAAAAAGCCTATTGACTTTATTATTCAACAAAAAAGGAAAAGATAAATACTTGCGTGCATGATATGTTGGTCAGCATGTGTGGAGGTCAGTGTGCTGTGGAGAGAGATAAATTTTGAAAGTTCCGAAGAGTGAAATTAGCAAGAAAGCAAACTAGACAGTAGACAAAAAGATGCAGATTTAAAGCAATCCATAAAAGACATCAGTGCCAACAGTATATGAAGAACATTGTAATACATTAACTAGTCAACAATTTGAGGGAGGCTGCACAGTAACTGCCGAGAACATTTTACATATTGTATAAGCATCTACATGGCACAAACTTGATGTCTTAACAAAGACAGACTGGAGAGCCAACTAATACTATGGCATTGATGAGAACCGAATAGCATGGTTCTCAATTTTCGAGCTTTCAAATACATGTAGGGCTTTTCTAAATAAAATTTGCTCCTAATTTAACTGGACCAGATTAGAGAAAGAAAGAGGTGCCAATTTTTTCAAATATGATCAAAACAGACTTAACCACAAACACATTATTCGATATAATGCATGTTCAATCCAGCCACATCCTGAGAGCATAATGCTTTTCTCCTTGGTATTTGTCTTTCTTAAGTTTCAAACTGATACTAACTGAAGCCTTTTTTTTTTTTCAGGTAAGAACTACTAACTGAAACTTTTGTTGGCCTGTCATATTAAAATCAACTCCATATGGAAACATAAATATTGACTGCGAGAACCAATTTCCATCAAATTTATATGAAACATTCATGTTCAGCAACATTATTTTTGGGCATTGCTCCATTTGTTTAGATATGTTTGTTCAAGTAAACTTAGAAGTTCAGAAGTTATCAATTATTGCTTCTATGTTGCTTTGATCCTATACAAGTCTCAGTTCCTTTTTACCCAAATGTAATATAATGTGAACTAATTTTACAAATCCATTCTTGAAATACATTATATTTCCAATTGATGCATTTCCTTGTAATTTGACTGCATTGCTTGAAATTGGTATGGTTAGGATCCTAACTAATTAAGTAAAGGGTGTGCCAATCTAAAGCAACCTGAACTTACCATTCGATGACCTGAGCGTGGACTAGGGCACCCTTTTAGATTTAGCTGTTCCCATTGATTTGTCTTCAGGTCCAACATCCAAAAGTCCTATGACAACAAAATCAAAAGGGAATGCTGTTACTTTAAGCACAAAATTGACTGATACATAGTTAAAAAAGTTCAAAACCTAATCTATAATGAACTGTGTATTCTTGAACTAAAAAAAAAAAAAAGCACAATGGCATTGGTTTCACCTTGTAGTGATGGAACCTCTCTTGATTTGGGGATGTAAACTCACCACCTAATGACAAAAGATGCTAACTATATAAGTGACAAAAAAGAGAAGAAAAAAATAATACACTAAATATGTGTGATCCTGTGTCTGTGTGTATCTGAAAGTTTGTGCTTATTAAGCAAAAGTGTTATTGCTTTACCAAAGATATAGAGATAATTCTTCCAAGCAACTGTCTGATGAGCACTGCGAGGAGGTGGACTATTAGGGCTTGAAATTAACTTCCATTCCTGTTTTTCCACATCATACCGGTAAAGATCACCATACACAAATGTCTGCAACAATTCAAGTTAACATAGTATGTCGTGAGTTTAAAAAAAAAAAAAATGTAAAAGACAAACATCCTTTTTCTTCAAATGAAAAAATCATTAACGCCGATGATATTAGGATCTAACCTTGGTACCATTGTAGAATTCACCCCCATAGAGGATCAGTTCTGTCTCTTTCAAGGGATTAATGTTTAGCTACAAAATAAGTCAGCACGATCAACAAAGAAATATTTTTTTTTATAAGTAATCACCATAAACCATTAAACCACATGTCATCTTCGATCATCGAAGAAATATTTTAATCGTATGGGCAAAGGAAAAAAGACAGAGGGGCACACTCAATAAAATTGCTATCAACTACAGGTAAAAGCATTACCGTACAGTTGGATCGGGGAGACGGCGCTGGGACATTCTCCTCGACATGGACTTCCTTCTTCTTTGCTTCCTCCTTTTGTATACTCAACTGTGGAATCAAATGCATCCATTAAAATCGTAAACTTCAAGAAAACATTCACTTCTTCACAGTTTTTTGAAGCAACCAATATTACATTGGCACCAATATGAAACATGGCCATTCAATTCATAAACCAAACTTAATTTGAGCACATCTCTTTTCTGATAAACCACATTACATCTAAACATACAAAAAGCTCCATTTATTTCTGCGAAACAAAAAAACCCAGAACTCGGATTCCACAAAATATAATTCCAAGCCTCCATTTACCTCAAAAGGATATGTGGCACAAGAGCTTGAGGATATCCTATTACAATTTTCCGGCTCGCCACTGAATATTTCTACAGCCACTAAGAAAGAAAGCATCCCTTTACACCTAAAACCACTTTCTCTCAAAAAAAATTCCAAGATTGACTTTCCAGTGAAACGGGCAGAAGATAGCGCAAATTCTAAACACTGTAATCAAACAAGTATCATACGGTTTTCAATTTTCAATCAAAGAAGTTCAAACCTTTTGTCTAAAATGAAGTATAATTAGACCATTCTCAATAGACCCATTAATCTATGCAACAAACTCAGCCGAATTTACTCATGTTCAATTAATAAGTACTTCAAATAAAAAATAAATAAAATAAAAAAAGACTTTAGGTAATATTGAAAAGACTGAATGAGAGAGAGTACCAAAATAGCATCGATGTCATCCTCGGGAGAGAGCTTCTTGGACTCTCTACGAGCTCTCTTCTCATCTGCTTTCGCTGTTTTCTTCTCTGTTTTCTCTTTGCCTTTCCCGGGCTTCTTCGTTTTCTTCCCCATCCTACCAGCGCGGCTCTAGCTCTCAGACCAGATTGGTACTAGGTGGAGGGAGTGAGACACATTATATAAATGACCGTAGACGGTGTGTCGTTTTATACTGACCGCAAGACAACGAGCCGTTTTGTGTCAAGGAGACAAGAACTCGAGGGAGATAAGCGTATAGCCTAGGCTAGGGCTGTAAGTGAGCCAGTCCGTCCGACAGTCCACTCGATACTTGTCTGATTAAACTCGACCCAAACTCGAATTGATACTGTGCAAACTCGCTCAATTAATTAGTGATCCATATCTGACTCGCTCGACAAAACTCGATAGGGGCTCGCAAGCTAGCTTATTTAAAGTTCAACCAAACCAGCTCGCCCAATTTGTTTTTGGGCTCACGAGCTCAACTCATTTAAGGCTCGACAAAATCTGCTCACCCAACTTGTTTAGGACTCGCTATAATCCGGCTCGTTTAAAACTCAACATACCCGACTCGCTCGACTCATTTAGGACTCGCAAGCTTGGCTCATTTAAAGCTAGACCAAATCAGCTCGCTCGACTCAGCTCGTTAGCTCGGTCATATATATATATTATATATATATATATATATATATATATAGAGAGAAGAGAGAGAGAAGAGAGAGGAGAGAGGAGAGGAGAGAGAGGAGAGAAGTAATGAAGTAATATATATGATATATATAGATAATTAATCATTACATCATTTATACTTAGTAATTTATATGATCTAACTCATCTAAGTACTGACAATTAATTGATTATATAACTTATTTGTATATTGTATATATATACTTATATACTTATAAATATCAACACTTAATCATACGATTCATACAAGTTAATGATTATAATTAATAATTATCATAAATAATCTCACAAAATATGATAAGTTTTTTAATTCCGATATATATTTATATATGGATAATTACAAATTAATTAAGCTATAACTATAAATTATAACCATATAAATATATAATAGTCATTATCACATAAGTATACAAATTATACTAATAAAATAATTAAGTATCTAGATACTTAAGTAGTTAGATACAATATATACTATAAAGTATACATATAGTGATGTATATTATTACTATATGTCTACAATAATGATATATACTGTTACTATTCTAATTTTAGATTTTATAAACTTAATATATGTTATCATAACTAACTAAATATATTAATGTTTTAATTAACTTAATATCATTAGCATAATAGCATGTAATCATTTATGTTAATTAATATTCTTATGTATATATTATAAAAACATGTAGCTATGTATATTGATCATTCAATTATATATATAACTTAGTATTACAAATTAAAAGCAACTTAATTAATATAAGCTAAAAGTAGTTTAATTAATCATTAATCATCATGTAATAATTCATTAAAAAAAAAAAAATCATCATGTAATAATTAGTATGTATGATGTTTTTTTTTTTTTTAGGGGGAACTTTCGATTTCCATTGACGACAATTTTTTAGAAAAAAAGCTTATACAATCAAAAGCTTAAGTAAAAAGTAAAAATTTCGACAAACATAACCCAAGGCTATAAACTTTCAAGTTATCTATGACCTATCAACTGCACACCTATGTGTACCACTCCGATTTTATATATCAGATCTGTAACAAACAGACAAATTCGAAGATATAGGGAGCCCAAGTCATAACACAATTATTAAACGGCCGTGAGAGATAATCTCTCACACTGAACTTACACCTCCTCGATCCAAAAGATCAGGGAAACAAAATCATCCACGACCCAAAAGGCCAGAAGACTAAAACAGCAAAAGAACAGAAAATAAAAAACACAAAGCAGATCCACCAATGCGGCTTGTGGCAGAAGGAGGCAGGGAAGCCTAGGAACCCCGTGGAGAGGCGTGTGAGATGGTGAACTCTTCAAAGTTTTACAATCTGGTTTTGAAAAAATCAAATCCAAAAAAACTTTAAAAAAAAATAGATCTGGGGCTGTAAGCGGCCAGATGAGGTGGAATCCGGCTACACAAGTCGTGGTGGGAAAGTCGCGAAGCTGCAGTGCAGGGATAAAACCACCGGAGAGGTGGATAAAGTCTCCACAGAGGAAGGATTAGGATTGCCAAAAAGGCGGTTGGTACCTCCGAAGCGACAATAAGGGGAGGGGGGAAGGGAGGAAGGGGTGAGGGGGTGGGGGGGAGGGAGGTTCAGATCGCTCCCTCCTCCCATGGCAGCCATGGGTATGTATATGTTAATATGTTACTATGTTAGTGCGTATTGTGTAACATATATAGAGAGATCAAGAACTTTATGCTCTTTATTTATTATCAATGGAATTTAGCAGATTCACCTAAAAAAAAAAACATTACTATGCTAATAACTAGTATGTAACATCAAATATGTTAACAATGGAATCAATAATGGTTTTCTTACATTCACAATCTAAATATTATTATTAGAATTTAAATCACATTCTCATATTTAGATTATATGATCATATTATCTAACTTCTAACCTTTATCAATTTATCATTATATACTTAAAATAAATATAATTCATAATTCATAAGTATCATATGATCTAAATATCATCATTAAATACTTAAGATAGGTAAAAATTATGACTCATAATGAGCATAAATATATATAATTACAAATTAAGCTATAATCATATAAGTATAATTATAGCCACATAATATGATATAACTTATATAAGTTATAGTATACAAATTCATATGGTATGCAATGTTACATAGTTTAGGTTAGAACTTAAAACACATATACTAAGTTACTAACATATTAATGTTAATTAACTAACTACTTCAAAAATAAAAAATAGAAATAGTTAACTACGAGTCTATGATAATTAATATATTAATATATATTAACTTAGTACTACACTACTTGTCTACTATGTAGTCTATGTCTATGATACTTAATTAACTTATCTACATAACTTATAATTAGTAACTTAGACTATTTAGTTATAAAGTTGCTTAACATACATTTTAAAAAACTTAATATAATATTAACATATTAATACATTTTTAATTTTCTAACATAGAATATAGTAAAAAAATTGCTTAACATACATTTTAAATAACGTAGTCTAATATTAACATATAAATACATTTTTGATTTTATAACATAGAATATAGTCAAAAAATTTATTAACATACATTTTTAAAAACTTAGTCTAATATTAACATATTAATACATTTTTAATTTTATAACATAGAATATAGTCAAAAAATTGTTTAACATACATTTTAAATAACTAAGTTTAATATTAACATATTAATATATTTTTAATTTTTTAACATACAATAACAATATAGTCAAAAAATTGTTTAACATACATTTTAAATAACTTAGTCCAATTTTTTAAATTTTTTAATACATATTATTTTTTTAAAAAAAAAAATTGCAGTATTTGTGGTAAAACGTAGCGTTTTAAGGACCATGAAATGGTCCAAAATCACTGAGTTCCATTTTTATTTTTATTTTTTCCTATGCGAAATATGGGCCGTTGGATGAAAAAGCAAGCAAATTGTAGCCGTTAGATCACATATGTGGTATATAACGGTAACACATATCTCAGCTAACTAATTATCCTGTGTTTCACACTACATCTTGTTTCTCATGAGCTTACTAATCAAACGGCATTAGATTAATCATCATAAGCGCGTTTTAATCCAACGGTTAGGACAATTTTGGGAGTTGCGTCAACTTGGGATTCACTGTGGGGCAGGCACAGGGGATTAAAAAAAAAACACATCTTTTGGCACGCCCGCACTCAAATCGAGACTGACATCGTACAACACCTTTTGTATTTTCGAAGCCAATCTTTGTCGTTGGATCACATATGTAGAAATTATGGTCGTTAGATCTCATAAGTGATATACAGCTGTAACGCAAATTCCACCTAGAGTGTTTGTAACACCCCCAACCCGGGGAGAGTTAGGTTTGTCAATTTACTATCACAGAGGTGCAAAGATTAATAAAACCTACCAAAGCGATAACTAAATGAGATGATACGTATATTAACAAAATAAATTATTATGGTCATATAAAATATGAATATCTTAAATTGTGGAAACGATATGTCAAAAGAATACAATATTCCTTATGGAAACCCATAGTTATGGAAACTGTGCTAAAGCACTTATTGTAAACAAATTAATAATAAAATAAATGCATGAAGTCCTAGAAAGTCCCGCCCTCATTTCGACCTCCTAGACCAGTTTGCTCACAACTTGAAAACAAAACATAGTAAGGGGTAAGCGAGAAATGCTCAGTAAGAAAACCCTCAACCATAAAACGGTTGAGTTAACTTCATTTTCTTTAAAATAATTATTCGGAAAATATCATCATCTTGGAATCACTGCAAGCATATTTAATACATATCATATTATAAATATGGACAACCTCTTAGTCTATAAATAATCAATCCTTAGTAAAGTAATCATAAAGCACATTCACATTCCTTGCGAAACATCCACATTCATAGGTTATCACATTTAATCTCATATTAGGGCTCATGTACACTATTACGCCCTGTGTACTAGGGTTGCACGGTCCTTGTGACCACTGCAACGACTGTGGCCGCAGCCCTGCCCGTCAGCTAATTAATCAAAGTGCACTTAGCATGATATATCGATGGATTACTGCCTTCTCAACGTCCTTCAGCGGTTGCGCTTCCATCTCAAGCAACGATATTGAGCTCATATATTGTAAACGTTTATGGGGCCAAAATTATCTCCTCCACACACGTGTCCTTATCATAATAAATTATCTCTCATTTCTTTACTTCTCATGAAACTGCCTAAGATAACATGTGGGAGGGTTTTCTCTTCACTATAAATTTTTCTTATTTAAAACTTCCCAAAAATAGAATTTTTTTAAAGCAATCATCTTCCTCTTAGAAAAATTGTCACAAAAGTCGAACTTCGTACCCATACCAAGTTGAGTGACAAAAGTAAATTTAGAAATCAAAACATCTTTATAAAAATGTTTCATGTCTATATAATCATGTCAAATAAATATAAAAATAATCATAAAATAATATATTTTTGCACCAAGTAATAAAGAGCATTTAAATTAAATCATGCAATGAAACTACACTTCAAAGGGTCAAGAATTTTCTTACCTTGATATTGCAGCTAAATAGACTGACCGGTACTATCAAATACCTGAGTTGATATAACTTAACTATATTAGTCCTAGATTAGAAAATAAATCATTTCAAAAGAACAATAAATGACATGATTGGTTTCTAATAGACTCTGTGTAAGGGAATAATCTATGACTTTACTATTCTAATTACTATGCAATTCTACTACAAATATTGCCTATACTCTTTTGGGAGTAATGATACAAGTCACCCTCCATGTCTACCTTGTGTCAATCAAAAGTGACATGACTTTTAAAATCACCATTAGATCAAAAGTCAATAATCATTAATAATAAATTCAATGGTGATTTTAAAAGCCACATCACTTTAGTTGACACAAGGTAGACATGGAGGGTGACATATATAATTACTCATCTTTCGGACAACACTTTACAGGGAGGTAATAAACTATGTCCGAATTGATGTCTCCCAAGAAAAGATATGGAATTGTTAACCAAAACAAATATGAGTGGCGTACCGCGTGTGTGTCCCTAATAAAGTGAATTTGACTATATAGGATAATGATAATAAAAACCCCTTTTTGATGATAAATTGGTGGCTGAGTGTTTGAAAAATAAAAGTTTTATTTTTCAATATATATATACATATGCGTATGCAACGGCGGATTTAGGGGGGCTGCGTAGGGGCGCGCCCCCCCCCTTCAAGTTTTTTTAAAAAAAATTTAAGACAGTATGTAAAAAAAAAAAAAAAAAGGACCACGCCCCCTTTTCACACACCCACCGGCCCATGCCCCCCCTTTTCTCCTTTCTCTGTTACACCCCCCCCCCCTTCCTTCCCTCCGATCCCTAATCTCACATTCTCACCTAAACTCTCACTCTCCCCCACTCTTTCTCTGACTCTCTGAGTCACACCCAGACCCAGTGACCCACGCCCCTCATTTCTTTCTTGGATCCACAGTTGGAGAAGCAATCGAACGGCTTAGCGCGAGAGGCCTCGACCAGAGGAGCCATGACCGTAGATCTGAGGAGTGAAGAGGAGACCATTGCAGCTGAAAAAGGAGAAAGTATTGTGCACAAACAAAGCCTCTCTCACTCTTTGGAATGAGAAGAACCGGACCACTGACCACAGGTAAGCATAAAAGCAAAATGCGGTAAACTCGGTGCTTAATTTTTTTTTTCTTTCACTTTCTTTAGTTTCTCTACGAGTCTACGACCAAACAGAGGTGGATGTCTATGGAATTCTTTTAGGTGGAAGCCTCAACAGTAGATTGTAGGTTTAGCTTGTTTTATTTGCACATTTTAGTACATTTAATTCACCTTATTTTTGTGTTAATTTCTTCTCAAAGTTTTGTTGAAATTGCCCATGTTACATGTATAACTCCAACTTGGGTTGAATTAAGCAATCGCATAAATTCTTGAATAAAGATTGTGGCTCATGGAGGCTGCATTTATTTCAGCCTTGAAAATCCAAATTCTGCTCCCTATCCTCAAAATCAACTTTTACCTTTATTCAATTAGAAAAGAAATATAAAGTGAAAAGCTACACACATATCCTTTTCCATATATTTGTTTATAAAATTCTAGGCATCTTAGAAGAACAACACTCTGATCCTTTGAATTCCAGATCATTCTATCTTAATTTATTATCTACATTCTATTTTTTTTTCCTAAGAGGAAGACGAACAGGGAGGGGAAGAGTTCATATCAATTATTAAAACTCATAAACTTGAGTTAACTTTTTTTCTTTTATAAAAGTTGTATATTGATGGGTCAACAAAATGAACCCAAAGATTTGCCCGTTAACATCGTTCTAGTAATCTTGCACACCTTTTTGGGTTGAGTAGCCCATAAACAAATAAGGGCTCATAAAATTATTCATTATTTTGGTTGTGCTACTTTTTTCTTATACAATAATAGGTCCACAAGTAGATCTTGAACACTTAAAGAGTACGACAATGGGAGTACTAAATATTTTCCAATGACACATCCCCTCAAATCAAAACCGTTCATAATTTGAAAACTAGTAATCTAATGCTATTATAATTATTTGTTACAGACAGAATATCAAAGAAACCAAAAGGAAGAATATGTGGTACCCTGTTGGATTTCTTCCTCAATTGCAATTTGCTGTTTGTGTGATTATGTGAAGGCTTGAAACTGAGGGCTAATTCGTGAGCAGCAGAGACTTGAGTTGCAGGTACGTTATTTGTTATTGTTTGTTCTTTTTATTAAGATATTTTTTGTTGATTTGTTAGATTAATAGCTATCGAAATATGTTAATATTAGAATATCATTAGAGTATGTGCCAGTAGCATTTAGCCATGAGTTGTTAAGTTGTTTATTTAGATTTTAGTGTAAAAAGTCTTAAAACTAATAGATAAATAAATAAATTTTCAGGTTTCCGACAAATCTTAGATTACATAATGAGCAAGTCAAAAATAATTGATGCATTTTTTAAGAAAAGAGATGTTGATTCAAATTCTAAAATGTATTTTTCGGCATCTAATTCTCAAACTTCAACTCCTGAGCAAGTTGCTTCTAAGATGTCAAGAATTGAATATCAAGAAGTTGAGTTAGTCGACATTTCTATTCTTCCAAGAGATCCAGGGTTACGTCCTCTAATATGGACATATCATGTGAATCAACAAGATGAAATTAGACATGCTTATCTTAAATATGGTCCATATAGATTCTTTCCTTATGATAGTTCTGGATATCCGTTTTCGGGAAATGAAAAAAATCGTTGGAGATTTCAATCATCTTGGTATTCGACATTTCCTTGGTTAGAATACTCTTCTGAAAAAGATGCTGCTTATTGTTTACCCTGCTATCTTTTCAGTAAAAAAGAAATTGGACGGTTTGGAGCTAATGCATTTACTACTGAAGGATTTCGTAATTGGAAGAAGGTTAATGATGCTAAGAATTGTGCTTTTTTTCTTGCTCATGTGAGAAATGGGCCATGTTCACCTCATAGTAATGCTGTTAAATGTTGTGACTCTTTGAGGAATCAATCTCAACATATTGATAAGATGATAGATAAGCAAACTTCAGAAGAAAAATTGAAGAATCGATTACGATTGAAGACTTCAATCGAATCTATTCGATATTTAATATCTCAAGGATGTGCTTTGAGAGGTCATGATGAAAGTCCTGATTCAAAAAATCGTAGAAATTTTCTTGAGTTGATAAAAGTTATATCCATTTTCAACGAGGATGTTGCTAAGGTTGTTTTAGAAAATGCTCCACAAAATGCTAAATGTACTTCACATTATGTTCAAAAAGAGATTATACATGTCATGGCAAAGAGGGTTCGGGATGCAATTCGTGAAGAAATTGGTGATTCAAAATTTTGCATTATTGTTGATGAGGCACGAGATGAGTCTAAGAGAGAACAAATGGCTATTGTCTTGAGATTTGTTGACAAAGCTGGTTTCATACGAGAACACTTCTTTGATCTTGTCCATGTTAAAGGTACATCGGTGTTAACTTTAAAGAATAAAATATCTGATGTTCTTTCTTAACATTGTCTTGATATTCAAAATATTCGTGGACAAGGGTATGATGGTGCTAGCAATATGCGTGGTGAATGGAAAGGATTGCAAGCATTATTTCTTAATAATTGTCCTTGTGCATACTATGTTCATTGTTTTGCTCATCGATTACAATTGGCATTAGTTGGTGCATCTCGAGAGGTACTTTCTGTTCATCAGTTCTTCACAGATTTGAATTTCATTATCAATGTGGTTGGTGCTTTATGTAAATGTCATGATGAACTATAAGCAGCTCAAGCAGCAGAAATCGCACATTTGATAGCTATTAATGAACTTGAAACTTGAAAATGAGCTAACCAAATTGGCAGTTTGAAACGACCTGGTGATTCTCGTTGGGGTTCTCATTTTCATTCTATTTGTAGTCTACTAAGGATGTTTGGTCCTACTTGTTCAGTACTTGAAAATATTATAAAATGGGGATCCACTTACACTCACCGTGGGGATGCAGATGCTGCTTATAAAATGATTACATCCTTCAAATTCATATTCATTTTACATTTGATGATGGAGATCATGGGTACTATCGATATTCTTTGTCCGCATTTGCAACAAAAATCTCAAG
The DNA here is from genome assembly GCA_900184695.1 of Betula pendula. Lineage (NCBI taxonomy): Eukaryota > Viridiplantae > Streptophyta > Magnoliopsida > Fagales > Betulaceae > Betula > Betula pendula. The sequence continues at coordinate 37,096 of FXXK01002089.1, forward strand.
ACATCTTGAATGCTATACAGTTAATTTCTAATACAAAAGCACTCCTCCAAAAATTGAGAAATGAAGATTGGAATGATTTGCTTGAGAAAGTCGTATCTTTTTTCAAGAAATTTGAAATTGACATTCCTGATATGAGTGCTCGTTATGTTGAAGGTCGAGGTCGTCATCAACGGGATCACATCACCGTGAAGCATTATTATCATTTTGACATATTCAATGCTATTATAAACTTTTAATTGCAAGAGCTTGATACTAGATTTGGTGAAGGAGCAATGGAACTCTTGACACTTAGTTCAGCTTTGAATCCAAGCGACTCTTATAAATTTTTTAATGCTGATGATATATCTAGTCTTGCAGATAAGTACTTTTCTCTTGATTTTTCTGAGCAGGAGAAAATTTGCTTGAGATTCCAGTTGATGCATTTTAAACTTGATGTGTTTAATCATCAGAAATTAAAAAACTTGTCTTTCATTGCAAAACTATGTCATGGATTGATAGAGACAGGAAAATCAGAGACATACTATCTTATTGATAGATTGATTCGTCTTGTTTTGACTCTTTCAGTATCTATGGCAACTACTGAGCAAGCATTTTCAGCTATGAAAGTTGTTAAAATAAGATTTCGTAACAAAATGGAGGATGAGTTTCTTACAAATAATTTAGTTATCTACATTGAGAAGGAAATTTTTGAGAGCGTCAGTTCAGATGTAATACTTGATGATTTTGTGTCTCTAAAATCGCGTAGGGTACAATTTTAGACACTTTGTATTTTGTATTTTTAGTGAATCTATTGTCTTTTGTATTAATGCCTACATGTGAACTGATATATTAATTTGGTATATATTTATGAAGTTTGATAGTTATGTTTTTCTTTATACATATATTATGTTATAATTTATATTTTGAATTGTAATTACTATACTTTCATACATTATAATAAAAAAATAGTATATAAAAAGAAAAAAAAAATTGTCGTTATATGATATTATTTTAGTTCCGCTTCCGCCCCACCTTGGTAGCATTCCTGGCTCCGCCACTGAGTGCAAGTAAGGATCGTTCCCACGGAGAGTATTCAGCATAGTTTTATGCTACGTGAACAAGGATTAGGGGGTTTTGAGTATAACAAAAACAATTTTAAGAAGAACAAAGGAACAATTCAATTTAAAGTATCAAAATCAATCAACAGAACAAACCTTGGTCGAAGTCAACATCCACCATTGGAATTTTACAACTGATCATCGATGCAAGCATATGTTAATTCATACTTTGAATATTCACCGTTGGAATTATTATCCTATCTCTCCTTAGTCGTAGTTAATTAGAAAACAAGCGATCTAATTAACCTTAACTACTAAACAACCCAAGACAAGCGCTAAAGGTTTAATTTAGTAGCAACCTTAAGAATTAGAGAGATCGATGAAGTTAAACAACACAAGCGCAAGCGGTTGCATTTAATTTAATCAAACGTTCTTCCTCAGATCTAATAATTTCTGACGCAGCAAATCATTAAATCTGAGTTGCTTCGCAAATTAGAGGGATCAAACAATTACGGATTTATTATCTAATCTAGCACAGATTGCAACGAATAATAAACTAGTAGGCCTCCTAGTATTAAACGAGACAATCATGAAAATGCACAGAAGAATATCGATACTTAAGCATAAGTTGAATGCTAAACAAATTTAGATCTCACAGTTTTATTGAATTACTAGGCTTCCATTTCCTTCACCAATGATGAAAGTTTAGCTACGCAGAGCCATAATGAAAACTCAATGGATCCGTTAGAGAAGAGGGGAGAAAAGAGTATTTCTTTAGTTTTTCTGATTCCCCTCTCCTTTATACATGTTTATACTCCTAATTAGAAGCTTACAAGATCTCCTAAAGATATTCTAACTGTTATCCTAAAATAACAATATCCAAATCTGATTAATTAGGAAAAATATTAAAAATAAAATAGAGTCCTAATATAACTAGGAAAGTGGTGTTTCCAGTTGTAATTTTCGTGCACCAAATCTGCTAGTTTCCACATATTAGAATTGCATGCTAAGGAATGTTCCAGAACATCAACAGTGCAAGTGCCGCAACTTCAAGCCCAATTTCGACCTTGATTCAGCCAATATCTCTCAAAACTCAAAACATGAAAGTTGTAGATCTGTTTCTTGGTGTTCCATGGCATCTTGAATCATCTCAATCGGAGCTTGGATGAGAGAGTTATGCCCAGATTACAAAGTGATGTCGAAACTATCCAGAATCGCCCAATTAGCTTTGTTTTGCATTTAATGCCTCCAATTGCATCCTAAATCAAAATAAAAGAATAATGAGTACATTTAGACACCAAATAAGTATAAAAGACTAAACATTAAGGGAGAAAAATATGACATTTTGCATTCTTATCAACCACTAAGGAGACTATAATGCTAATTTAATTGAATTGTTAAAACCTACAAATAAATCTCTGCAGCAAGATGAATAAAGCTCAAACCAAATCAAAATATTATTCAAATCAATGAATTATAGAGTTAAAAGCCCAAAACAAATATAATACAGTTCAAAATGCAAAATAAAACATGCATTAAAATGTTATCCAACTAATCCAAATGTAGAACTAAGTTGTTTCAGTGCAAAACTGTAAATCAAAATCCTAGATTCCTAGGAGAATAACATTTTCTTAAAATCAAATCATAAGAGATTAAGAGATAATAGAAAATATCACAAAAGTAAATTTAGAAGAGTACATATTATTAAACAACTAAGGAGATCCAGATATCCATATTCAACACCACATCATGGATGGTTCATGCATATTAATTACTAAATGTGCAATTCATATAAATTTCACATATCACATTCATAAATAATAGAGAAAAATTATATTTAGTCCTTAGGTTTTTATATGATTTGAATTTAGTCTTTGAGTTTCTAATTTCAAGAGTATGGTCCCTAAGTTTTGCCCAGATTTTAAATAGGTCCATCTATCACTTTTACATCAAAATGAATAGTTTGTCATATATCACTTGCGTCTCAATTCACATGCTAGCGTTCATATCAATACCTAATATCAATGCTATATCATTAAGTGCCAATTCATCCATAAAAAAAAAAAACAAAAAAAAAAGAGATCCAACTTAAAAAACCAAAACCAAAACCATTTTCTTTGTCATCTTAATCTTCTAGATTTGTAGCATTAAATGAATAACCATTAACTTTGACGTTGATATAGACCTTGGCGTGTCAAATGAGACACATGTGACAAATAAAAAACTCGTTAATTTTGAAGGTAAAGTGATAGAGGGACCAATTTCAAAATTTGAGTAAAACTTAATGATCTTATTTTTAAAATTGAAAATCTAAGGACGAAATTCAAATAAGATGAAAACTTGAGGATTAAATATGATTTTTTCCTAAAGAATATACACATGGTCATGTTGCATACGTTACAGTCACCACTAATAACTTTGATCTTATTTTGTACAATAAGCCTACATTGTCATTATCACAATAACATTTTCATTACAACCCATTGATCCCTTCATCTTAATTTGGACAGCTGGAAATGGCAGATTTTAAAAAATATACCAATAATCCAAATCAATTAATCAATGAATCATAGAGCCAAAACAAATACACTAAAGTTTAAAATGATATTCAAATCTCAGCAGCAGGACCAAGGACCAATAAAGCTTGAGTCAAACCAAAATGTTATCCAAATAAAATTAATCAATGAATCATAGAGCCAAAATAAATTATTCTAAAGCTCAAAATGATATCCAAATTTTAGCAGCGGGACTAAGACCAATAAAGATTGAGCCAAAAACCAAAATGTTATCCAAATGGACAAATCAAACTAAAAAACAATATACAGACTATATTCAGGGAGTCAGGGACACTTAGCACTAGAGGCATTGAAGTTCAAGATGCATTAATAAATGATAAGCAGTCATACCGTTCTTGCTACTGCATTCACTAAAACAAAAATTAGTTAAATATGTTTTTCTCATTTGGCATTGTTTATTCAAAGTTGTTTAGGCTTGATAAACATTTAATGAAGATTTCTCACTTAAGGGTTAAGATATATTTAACATGAATAGCATGCATAATAGACAAATCAATTGGAGATTGGAAGTTAAGATCAATTAAGATGTTATCTAAATCAAAATGTCATCCAAATCAATGAATCATAGAGCTTAAAATAAATATACTAAAGTTCAAAAATGTATAATTAACTTTAAACATGGACTAAAATGTTATCCAAATCAAAGTAACACTAGCTACATGCCCAAAACAACAATTGTTTAGCCACTTACAAAAAACTTTGAACTTCTTGAATTATGATAATGTTGGAAAGTCAACTTTAACCGCTTTTCTATAAAACACAAACAGAAAAATAGAAGTTAACAAAGAGTTTTATATTTCAACAAAGAAATAGTTAACACAAATTAAAAAATCTACATAATAAAAGTCACTTACAAGGTAGTGCAGATTTTTCTTGATTCCGTCAAGTGCCCTCACCAATCGAACACATAAGCAACCCATTGATCCCTTCATCTTAATTTGGGACAGCTGGAACATGGCAGATTTTAAAAAATATACCAATATCCAAATCAATTAATCAATGAATCATAGAGCCAAAAACAAATACACTAAAGTTTAAAATGATATTCAAATCTCAGCAGCAGGACCAAGGACCAAGTAAAGCTTGAGTCAAACCAAATGTTATCCAAATAAAATTAATCAATGAATCATAGAGCCAAAATAAATTATTCTAAAGCTCAAAATGATATCCAAATTTTAGCAGCGGGACTAAGACAATAAGATTGAGCAAAAACCAAAATGTTATCAAATGACAAATCAAACTAAAAAACAATATAAGCTATATTCAGGGAGTCAGGGACACTTAGCACAGAGCATTGAAGTTCAAGATGCATTAATAAATGATAAGCAGATCATACCGTTCTTGCTACTGCATTCACTAAAACAAAAATTAAGTTAAATATTGTTTTCTCATTTGCATTGTTTATTCAAAGTTGTTTAGGCTTGATAAACATGTTAATGAAGATTTCTCACTTAAGGGTTAAGATATATTTAACATAATAGCATGCATAATAGACAAATCAATGGAGATTGGAGGTTAAGATCAATTAAGATGTTATCTAAATCAAAATGTCATCCAAATCAATGAATCATAGAGCTTAAATAAATATACTAAAGTTCAAAAATGTATAATTAACTTTAACATGGACTAAAATGTTATCCAAATCAAAGTAACACTAGCTACATGTCCAAAACAACAATTGTTTAGCACTTACAAAAAAACTTTGAACTTCTTGAATTATGATAATGTTGGAAGTCAACTTTAACCAGCTTTCTATAAAAACAAACAGAAAATAGAAGTTAACAAAAGAGTTTTCATATTTCAAAAAGAAATAGTTTAACACAAATTAAAAAATCTACATAATAAAAGTCACTTACAAGGTAGTGCAGATTTTTCTTGATTCCTCGAAGTGCCCTCACCAATCCGAAACACATAAGTGCAATTTGTACTGTTATCTTTTGCTAATGATGCTCTATAAGGTCAATCACTTACTACAAGCACTGAAGGATGATTTATGAGGCAACTGTAGTGATGGAACAACTAAGAGTCCCGGGCCATCTTAGACAAGATGCGATATTTCAAGGCATTGAATTTTCACCCATGCAAAGCTTCAAATTTGAATCAATATATTTTCATTTTCATCATTTTCACATATATAAACCACACTTTTCAAAGGTATACATCCAAATCTGTTTTAAGGGCCGGGAATAACGTCGTTACTTCTGACATGTTCCAAATATCTTGATTCGACCCATGGAAAACTTTGGGAAGAGGTCCTCTAGAAGTGATAACTTGACGATTTTCTTGAACACTTTGTAGAAGAACAATGAATTATGAGCTGACAAATACAACTTATGAAGAATAGACAAGATATTATTATAATATGCTTTGAAGCATCAGGATGTGGATAAATTAAAGGAAAATAAAAGTTTATCAACTTCTTCTTGTATATTGGGTCTAACACAACAGTTATGGCATCAATAAATTATACTCACCCCAATACTTGTTAAATTTTGTCAAGCATTTAGCCGTCATAGAAATGATGTTCTCATTTATATTCGTACTCTTTATAGTCAAAACCTATTTCATTCTCCAAACTTCAAGTGAAACAAATTTGAACTTAGATAATTACTCCCAGATACTATGTTCGCCACCTCATTGAAAATTGCTAAAAGCTGGTTTACTTACTCAACCTTTTTCCCAATCTTTAGGACTTACCTCCCACAAAAAACCTTTGTCATTTCTACAGTACCTTGGAAACACATCTTTGAATTCCATCACAGTTGCCAACATCATGTATGTGTTGTTCAATCTTGTCAGGACATCCAAAATTTATTTCTTATAAGGCAAATTCAACGGTTTTGCAATATCATTGAACTCCCTAAGCCGACCCTCAAATGCCACCAAATATTTGATACCATGCCGTACAGAATCAGTTATGGTTACAATTTCAGCAAGCCAGCTTGCACCAACAAGTTAATAATATTGCACAACAACGCACATGAAATAATTGACCCCCAACAGGCAAGACTTTTTTTTAACTTCAAATCATCCTTAAGAAGTCAAATGGCAGAGTCATTTGCTCTATCATTATCAGCTGTTATTGTAAACACCTTATCCTCTATGCCCCAATCTGCAAAACATTCATGTAGTGCATCAGCAATAACAACACCGTTATGAGGAAGAGGTACATTACAAAAATTCAATATCCTCTTTTGAAGAAACCAATCCGAGTCCACAAAGCGACAAGTTACCACCATATATGACACTTTTTGCAAAGAGGTCTACATATCAGTTGTGATATTGACCTTGTCAATCATACTCAACAATGTCTTCAACTTATTCTTTTCAATATTGTAAGTTCTGAAGCACTTATTCTTCATTGTTGCACAACTAATCTTTTTTCAATGGGGCGTGCATGCCCTCGTGAACTTGTTAAAAAGTTTATGCTCCATCATATTAAAAGGATGCTCATGGTAAAGTACCATGTAAGTAGCAAGTTATCTGACTTTGTCAGGCTTAAAACTAAAATTTGATACGGTGCTTACATCATTGGCCACATCAGGATCAACGGTCAAAGTCTTATGCTTTTTGTTGGTAGTTACATATGGGATAAATGCAATCAAATGCCTATTTAGTATTGAGGTAAAACTTGAGCTAGAAACCGCAAACAACTTCTTACACCACTTGCACTGCGATTTCTTTACGACATGAACTTCCACAATAACAAAGTCATTCCAAATTGTGGAAGTCTTTTGCCTCTTCTTCTTTTCATATATCTTCTTGCCAGAATCTTCAATAGCAAGAGGACCCATATTTCGGACTGAATCTACAACATTTTCACTCACACCATTTCCAGATGAAGGGTCTGCAATCATCATATCTTCATCATTTTCAGAGATGCTATCAACTAAGCCAACGACAACTTGACTTGTATTCTTCATTACTATTATAAGTTGAAAAAAATACATAGTTTACAAACCAACATAGCCACACTTGAAAAAAAATATATATATATATTTGGAACACTAATATAGAAAGAAAAAAAAATTGAGATTACTAACATGGGTGATTACTACAAAATAACATAGCGACACTTGAAAAAAAAAAAAAAAAAAAACAGATTTGGAATACCAACATAGAAACTAGAAAAAAGAAAAAAAAGATTTGAGATTACTAACAACATGAGTGATTACTACAAAATAACATAGCCACACTTGAGAAAAAAAAAGAAGGATTTGGAATACCAACATAGAAACTAAAAAAAAAAAAAAGATTATAAACACCAACATAGAAACTAAAAAAAAGATTTGAGATTACTAATAACTAATAACATGAGTGATTACTACAAAATAACATATGTAACACCCCGG
>FXXK01002089.1:45748-58945 GCA_900184695.1 Betula pendula
GTCTTCGTCAGGACCACGTCATGCAGTGCTCCAATACCACATGGCCTGGCATTACTAGGTGGCTCTGATACCATTTGTAACGACCCAGTGAAAAGCACTAGCCACATCTGCGCTATCACCCCAAAATGACTAGTCAATTTTGGAGTTTCCCTAAAATCACTTATAAAGTCCAGTTTCACCTAGTAACTAGGCAATGTGAGACTTAGCACTCATGACTCTCTTTATAAACCAACCACTCTATGTGAGCTATTCTTCATCTTCCCAATATGGGACTAGGGTGTTACAACATAGCCAAACACAAAAAAAAAAAAAAAAAAAAAAAAAGATTTGGAACACCAACATAGAAACTAAAAAAAAAATTATGAGCTGTAATGCCCCAGCAAAATCATTTAATTGCTAAATAACTTAGGGTCTGTTTGGAATTGCGATTTCAAAAAATGCGATTTGAAAACGTGATTTTTGAAAACGTAGTTAAGCATTTGGCAAAATCGCAGTTTGACCTTTAAAATTGCAGTTTAGCCTTTAAAATAATGTGTTTTAAAAAAAACCCCTTACCTGTGATTTGAAAACGCAGATTTTTTGCATTTTCAAATCGCAATTTTTTAAAAACGCAGTTCCCAAAAGTTCAATTTTTTGCTATTTGGTTTAAAATTGCACTTATTATTTACGAAATTGCAATCCCAAACGCACCATTGGTGGTTCGCCTCTTAGCTTTAACCCTCCCAATTCAAAACTCAGAGATCATACACTCTCAAAATAAAGAAAATATCTACATCGAAAGACTTGTCTCTTACACACATAGAGATAGCGACTAGAAAACCATAAAAGAATATATCAGAATAAAAGCATCATAACCATAACATGTTAATCATAATGGTCTTAAAAGTATGGCCCCAGGCCGATCATCACCAAAAACAAATCATAACATAGTTCTAACAGCAATTCAATTCCTAATATTCAAAAGATAGAGCATGTAGACAATATCTATCATATCCTAGCGAGACTCGCTGCTAGCTCTTCACATGCTGTTCAACCACACATGATCTAATTCCTCAAAGATGATCCTGAGTATTCCCTCCATTTGAACCATGTCCCTCGAATGACTTATCATCGTCTAAGGTATCTGTAAAACAACCCATGTTTTATAGGTGAAAAAGATACAAATGTAAATCTGTGACTTAGTAAGCAAATAATACACATAGTATACAGGTTATCATTGTGAACTCAGTTTATAAAAGAGATGTGCAGTGTATTCTTTTTTATAAAATCATGGCATGAGAATATACTATGAAATATATGATAATAAACATGTGATATACCAATAATATGGTCTACCTGAGACATTATCCTATCTTAGTAAGGTTTGCGCGTCCAGAAGGACTTCTGATACAATTCTTGTGCCCCAGACATTGTACAAACATACCGTTTTATACTAGCAATCCGACTAAGGGTAGCTCACACTGACTAGCAAAGCTGTAACAGTGACCCCACTCAAATAATGATGCGCTAGTCACAAAACTTTGACCAATGGATCCAAGGCACACACACGACAATAAAAAACTGGACCATAAGGTTAACTTGTAATAATGGTAAGCTCATGACCATTATTCTGTTCAAACGGTGCACCATGTCAGACGATGCAGTTTAATCTTTCAAGTATTTTATATGTATACTTTTTACAACTCATCATTTCATTATCTTCATTAATTACAATTGTTTTCACAAATGGAGTTCATATTTGAACATAAACAAACATTTCATAAGAGTTGTAAACATGCATATTTTGTGTATAAAAAATAGTCATGCTATGCGAGTAATTACAAGTATCTGTGTGAGTTTACTCACTTGCGGCGTAAGGATCAACCAAATAGTCTTTCAATGGTTCTCCAACCTCCAAATTTGAAAAAGTATCTTTCCATTAATCTATGGCTAGATAATAATCACTAAAAAGCTCTAATCACCAAAAAACTGACATTCTGCCCGAGGTATGAACGTATGAGCATAATACACGAATGTATGTGTAAAACATGAACGCATGTGCACGAACGTTCTTGACATACTCACAAATATTCCTGTATTGACCAAAAAGTTGTTTATGGTTTATTAGGCCCTTCTAAACTTTAAATAATGCTTCCTAGGTTCTGGGTATAGTCCTTAAGGTCAAAAAACATAAACTATGGCAAACATACAAACTAATGAATGTCTAACTACTTAGAACCATAGTAAATATAGGGTTTCAAGCTCAAAACTCTAAAGTATCCAACTAAGAACTTAAACCTAGCAAATAACTCTAAACCAAAAACTAAAAGCACGAAAACAAAGGTAGAAACCTTAAACAAAACGGAGAAAAACGAGTTAATGTAGAGAGGTTACCCCACACGAGAACAAAACTCAAGAGCTCCTCTTCTTCCTTACGAATCTCCCCCACTCACTCATACTATCAGAGAACACACGAAAATAGGTCGAAAATGTGCTGAAGATTCGAGGTATGAGAGGTATTTATAGAGCTGGAACGCTTGGGTAAAGACTACTGGACAAACTCAAAATCTGGGTTGCACGAACGTTTGTGTGTCATTCACTAACACACACTAGACGCGAGACCTGCTACGCACGCATAGATGAACAGTGCAACACGACATAGTGACGAACGTATGTTACTTTATACGAACGTATGGGTCTACTATATACACGAACGTATGTGTAAGCCAGAAAAGTCTAAAAATTCAGTTTTTAGGCAATCCTCTCATCCTAGAAACCCTAATCAAGGATAACCTAACCTTGATTAATCTTCCGGGGTATTACATGAACACCAGCATAGAAATTAAAAAAAAAAAAAAAGATTTGAGATTATTAACAACATGGATGATTATTACAAAAGAACATAGCCACACTTAAAAGAAAAAAAAAAGATATGGAACACCAACATAGAAACTAAAAAAAAATAAAAAAAAAAGATATGGAACACCAACATAGAAACAAAAAAAAAAAAAAAAAAGATTTGGAACACCAACATAGAAACTTAAAAAAAAAAAAAAAAGATTATGAACACCAACATAGAAACTAAAAAAAAAAAGATTTGGTACACCAACATAGAAACTAAAAAAAAAAACAAACTAAAAATTAATATGAGGATTAAATTTACAAACCTTATGAATAGAATTTAATATAATTTAAATTTATACACCTAGAATTAAACTAAACCACCTAATTAAATTTGCAAACCTTATAAATAGAATTTAATCTAATTAAATTTATACAACAATTTAATCTAATTTAATCTAATTTAAATTTATACACTTAGAATTTAATTTAATTTAATCCAATTTAAATTTATACACCTTGAATTTAATCTAAACCACTAAATTAAATTTACAAACCTTATTAATAGAATTTAATCTAATTTAAATTTGGACAGAAATTTCTTACAAACTGTTTTGTAGAAAATTCCTACAATCTAGAATAGAAAAGTGACATGTGTCCTTAGCATGTGAGAAGCACATCCTTTTTTTAATAGCATGTACTTCTCATATACTTTTTTAATAGCATTAATAAGAAAGTATGTGCTTCTCACATTTTTAAAGGACAAGTGTCACTTTTAAAGGCTAGTTTGTATAAATTTTCTACAAACTAATTTGTAGGAAATTTCTATCCCTACATTTATTAGATTATATTTATTATACATTTAATGCATATGTTTTAATACTTTGTTATATATTTATTAGATTATATTTATTATACATTTAATTCATATGTTTAATGCTTGTTATATATTTATTAGATTATTTTTAATGCATATGTTTTATAAAAGAAATTGTCTGTGTATAATAAATTTAAATTAAATTAAATTAATTATAGGTGTATAATTTAAAATTAGATTAATTAAATTAAATTATAGGTATATAAATTTAAGTTAGATTAAATTATAGATGTATAAATTTAAAGGACAGAAATTTCCTACAAGCTAGCTTGTAGAAATTCATACAAACTAGCATTTAAAAGTGACACATGTCCTTTAAGCATGTGATAAGTACATGTTTTCTTGTTAATGTTATTAAAAAAGCATATGAGAAATACATGCTATTAAAAAAAAGCATGTACTTCTTACATGCTAATGACATATGTCACTTTTAGAGGCTAAATTGTAGGAATTGTCTACAACCAGTTTATAAAAAATTTATGTCCTAGATGTAGTCTAATAAAACATATGCATTAAAATAGTTTATAAACTATACATATAATCTAATAAATGTATACATAGCATTAAACATTTACCATTTTCATTCATTAATCAGTGGATTCATAGCATAAAAAAAATAATTTAATAAATTATTAATTAAAAAAGAAACTAAGAGTTTAGAGTCGGATTTAGGCTGATAATTTGCATCTTGGTCCTTGGAGGAATCAAAACAGAAATCAGAGGCAACAGAGGTTGAAACAGCAGTCCCTTGAACGAAAATAAATCAAAATTACATTAGAACTTACACATACTGACAAAAAAAAAACAAAAAACAAAAGAACAAAAAAAACAAAACAAATCTACTAAGTGAAACAAAAGAAGATAAAATGTTATGGGTATAAGGTATTTGAAACATAACTAACTTGTTCTTGCTTGGAAGTTGGAAGTCAAAACTCTTTTGCTCGGAAGAATGCTCTTGCTCTCACTTAAGAAATTACAAAATTAAGAGTAAGAACATGTATAAATTATAAGGGACTTCGGAAGAAAGGAACAACCACATCAAGAGAGTTAGGACACTCAAAGCCAAGTACTCAAGTAGCTTATCAGTCAAATCATGAGACATATGTGCCATGAGTACGTGTAAGAGCAGAAGAAAATCACAAAGTATCGGATTTGGCGGCGAGATGGGAAAGTATATCGGCAGCTTCTAGTTCGTATTCGATGATCGTTTTTTAAAAAATCTAAAGGGATCAAAAAACAAATCTAAATCAAGGCTATACTCCATTAGATCAAATGATAGAATAGAATGAAAGGCTAGATTTCGAAAAGGAAGAAATGAGTAGTTGAGATGGAAAGAGCCGCATTAAAGACAAACTTAAATTTTTGAACCCACTCAGCAGCCCAACATTAAATGTTTGCGTGTGTAAGAATTAAAAAAGTTCAACTAATTTAATTGAATCATCCAACTCCAACTCAACACTCTCCACTCCAGTCTCCAAGCTTCAGCTCTTTGTGGGAGACGTGATCACAGAGACACTCAGACAGAGTCACAGAGTCAACAAACGTGTAAATCCAAAGAAGAAAGACTAAAAAATTCAAAAATGAAGAAAGTTCAAAACTAACTGTGCGCTTGTAGACAAAGTTTTCCATCCAACAGCCATCGTTTAATCAGTTTTTCATCTAACAGTTGAGATTAGGCTTTGAAAATTAATTTTTAACTTAAATTTTGAAACGATATCGTTTAAAGAGGGTTTTTTCAAAATTCTATCCCCTGTGCCCGTCCCATGGTAAATTGAAGCCAACGCATCTCATAGTTAATTATGGTTGTTGATTAAAAAATTGTGTTTGATGATTTAATGAAAGTCGTTAGATTAGTGAGCTCACGATAAATTGCCAAACACAGGATAATTAACCATGCGATAAAGCCTTACAGCTGTATTCCATGAATTCAATTCAACGGCCAAAATCTTCTGACTCTTCATCCAACAGCCTAAATTTAGCATTGAAAAAACAAAAACAAGAAAAGATCTGTTAACCTTGTACAACACGTGGGCATTAAAAAATGGGTTTAAAAAGTTATCCGATGTGCCCATCCCACGGTGCAACCAAGGCAAACACCAGATGCAGCTCCCAAGAGTAATCGTGACCGTTGAACAAAAAATCACTAATGATTATTCCTTGGTTGTCGTTGGATTACAAAGTTCATGATAAAGAAGATGGATTGCGGAACACAAGATTACAAGCTAGCTGGTATATGCTTTATAGCTGTATACCACATACGCAATCCAATGGCCTAAATTGATTGGTTATTGATCCAACGGCAGAGATGAGGCTTCAAAAAAAAAAATTTAAAACGATGTCAATGCCTTCAGTCTTGATTTGAGCGTAGGCGTGCCAAATAATGGGTTTATTTTTGATCCCATGTGCTCGTCCCATGGTGAATCCCAAGCTGATGCAGCTCCTAAAATCATTTTGACCGTCGGATAAAAAAGTGCTTATGATGATTAATTGAATGTCGTTAGATTAGTAAGCTCATGATAAACATGATGTAGTGCGAAACAGACGATAACACTGTAATACCCTGGTACCCCTTTAAGGAGATATATGTAATTTAGCATACACCGAGATTATTTATTTACATTATTGCTGTTTATTTATGTATATAATATCTTTTAAAAAATATATTCCGAAAATTTATTTCTTTTTCTAAAAAAATTTTGGGAGACAAAATCTATTTTTCTAGCACTGTTCAAATTTTAACCCTATTATTTTTAGTAGATTCTGGACATTTATATTTTTTTTCCTTGCAAAAAAAAAAACCCCCTAGACCCTACTCAGCCGCTTGGCCTCTTGCGCCGTATCCCCTTATTTTTCACTGCTCCTAAATAAATAGAACACTTGAAACCCTACTTGTCTATTTCTTTTCTCTTCTCACACACTTTCTCTGACGGCACTCTTTCAAACTTTCTCTCCTATTGTCGTAAGGTATGCTATATCTCCTCTCATCTCTTTCTCTCTCCATGGTTATTGTGTTGGATAATGGCATGAGCCATGTTTTGTCTTGTAATGGAAATATCTCTTGTCCTCATGTGTAGTAAGGAAGTACTCTTCCTTTTCGTTTAATGCTAATTCTCTTCCATACGCACAGTGGCGGAGCCAGGAATACTACCAAGGTGGGGCGGAAGCGGAACTAAAATAATATAATATAATGACAATTTTTTTTTCTTTTTATATACTATTTTTTTTATTATAATATATGAAAGTATAGTAATTACAATTCAAAATATAAATTATAACATAATATATGTATAAAGAAAAACATAATTATCAAACTTCATAAATATATGCCAAATTAATATATCAGTTCACATGTAGGCATTAATACAAAAGACAATAGATTCACTAAAAATACAAAATACAAAGTGTCTAAAATTGTACCCTACGCGATTTTAGAGACACAAAATCATCAAGTATTACATCTGAACTGACGCTCTAAAAAATTTCCTTCTCAATGTAGATAACTAAATTATTTGTAAGAAACTCATCCTCCATTTTGTTACGAAGTCTTATTTTAACAACTTTCATAGCTGAAAATGCTTGCTCAGTAGTTGCCATAGACACTGGAAGAGTCAAAACAAGACGAATCAATCTATCAATAAGATAATATGTCTCTGATTTTCTTGTCTCTATCAATCCATGACATAGTTTTGCAATGAAAGACAAGTTTTTTAATTTCTGATGATTAAGCACATCAAGTTTAAAATGCATCAACTGGAATCTCAAGCAAATTTTCTCCTGCTCAGAAAAATCAAGAGAAAAGTACTTATCTGCAAGACTAGATATATCATCAGCATTAAAAGATTTATAAGAGTCGCTTGGATTCAAAGCTGAACTAAGTGTCAAGAGTTCCATTGCTCCTTCACCAAATCTAGTATCAAGCTCTTGCAATTAAAAGTTTATAATAGCATTGAATATGTCAAAATGATAATAATGCTTCACGGTGATGTGATCCCGTTGATGACGACCTCGACCTTCAACATAACGAGCACTCATATCAGGAATGTCAATTTCAAATTTCTTGGAAAAAGATACGACTTTCTCAAGCAAATCATCCCAATCTTCATTTCTCAATTTTTGGAGGAGTGCTTTTGTATTAGAAATTAATTGTATAGCATTCAAGATGTCTTGAGATTTTTGTTGCAAATGCGGACAAAGAATATCGATAGTACCCATGATCTCCATCATCAAATGTAAAATGAATATGAATTTGAAGGATGTAATCATTTTATAAGCAGCATCTGCATCCCACGGTGAGTGTAAGTAGGATCCTCCATTTATAATATTTCCAATTACTGACAAGTAGGACCCAAAAATCCTGTAGTTAGACTACAAATAAGAATGAAAATGAGAACCAACGAGAATCACCAGGTCGTTTCAACTGCCAATTTGGTTTAGCTCATTTTCTAAGTTTTAAGTCATTAAATAGCTATCAAATGTGCGATTTCGCTGCTTGAGCTGCTAAATAGTCATCATGACGTTTACATAAGCACCAACCACATTGATTAATGAAAGTTCAAATCTGTGAAGAACTGATGAACAGAAAGTATCTCTCGAGATGCACCAACTAATGCTAATGCCAATTGAATCGATGAGCAAACAATGAATATAGTATGCACAAAGGACAATTATTAAGAAATAAATGCTTGCAATCCTTTCCATTCGCATGCCATATTGCTAGCACCATCATACCCCTTGTCCACGAATATTTTGAATATCAAAGACAATGTTGAGAAAGAACATCAGATATTTCAATTCTTTAAGTTAACACTGATGTACCTTTAACATGGACAAGATCAATAGAAAAGTGTTCTCCGTATGAAACCAGCTTTGTCAACAAATCTCTCCAAAACAATAGCCATTTGTTCTCTCTTAGACTCATCTCGTGTCTCATCACAATAATGCAAAAATTTGAATCACCAATTTCTTCACGAATTGCATTCCCCGAACCCTCTTATGCCATGAACAATGTATCAATCTCTTTTGAACATAATGTGAAAGTATATTTAGCAATTTTGTGGAGGCATTTTCTAAAACAACTTACAACATCCTCGTTGAAATGGATATAACTTTTATCCAACTCAAGAAATTCTACGATTTTTTGATCAGGACTTTCAATCCCCATGACCCTCTCAAAAGCACATCCTTGGAAAAAAAAAAAGGGAAAATTATTTTTAAAAATATCCCCCCGAAAAAAATAAAGGAAAAAAAATTTTTTTTTCCCCCGGATTTTGAAAAAAAAAAGGGTCCCCCTTTTTTCAAAATTTCCGGTAAAAAAAAATTTCATTTTTTCCCCCCCCCTTTTTCTTCCAATTTTTTTTTTTCCTTCCCCTGGGGAAAAGTTTTGGCCCCCTTTTTTTAATCCCCCTTTTTTAAATTCAAATCTTAATCAAAAAATTAAATGGGTTTTTTTTTGAAGAAAAAAAAATTTTTTTGGGGAAAAAAAAATTTTTTTTTTCCCCCCTTCCCAAAAAAAAAAGAGGGTTTTTCCCAAAAAAACCCAAAAAAAAAAAAACCATTTTTTTTAAAAAAAAACCCAAAGCCAAAAAATTTTTTTTTAACCCTTAAATGGAAAAAAAAGGGGGGTGAAAACCAAAATGGGGGGGCCCAAAAAAAAAATTTTTTTTTTTCCTTTCCCCTTTCCCCCACCCACCAAAATTGGAAAAAAAGGCCCAAAGGAAAAAAAAAAAAAAAAAAAAAAGCCCACAAAATTTTTCCCCTTTTTTAAGCCCAAAATTCAATTTGAACTTTCTTTTTTTTTTTCCTCCCAAAAATTTTACCAAAAATTTTCCCTTTTCCAAAAGTAAGTTAAATGGGCCACACCCAATAAAAAGCACTCCCAAAAACCCCCGGTTTCCCCCCCCAAAAATTTTTTTTTTTTTCTTTTTTTTTTTTTTAACCTGGGAAAAAAAGGGAAAAAAATTACTTAGGCCCAAGGGGGGGGGGGGGGTTTAAAAACCAATTAAAGCCCCCCCAAAGCAATCCTTTTTTTTTTTTCCAAGAAAAAAGAAAATTTAAAAAAAAAAAAAATTTTTTTTCCCCCTAAAAACCCCAAGGGGGGGGAAAAAAATTGGTTTTTTCCCCCGGGAAAAAAATTAACCCCCAAAGAAGTTTTTTTTTGGGGAAAAAAAAAAATGGGGGGGGGGGGAAATCCCCTCCCCCCCAAAAAAAAAAAACCCGGATTTTTTTTTTTTTTCAATTTTTTTTTTCCCCGAAAAAAAAAAAAAAAAAAAAAAAACCCCGGGATATTCCCGAAAAAACCTATCCATAAAAAAAAAAAAGGGGGGAAAAAGAATTCCTTATAATGGGGAACCAATATTTTTTTTTTAAAGATAACCCAATGGTCCCCTAAATTTTTTTTTCAAAAATCTTGTTTTTTTTGAAAAATTTCACATGATTAATGGTTTCCCCATTATTTAAAAAGAAGGGGGAAAACGGTGTTAACCCCCTCTGGGGGGGGGGGGGGGGGGAAAATTTTTTCCTTTCTTTTTTGGAAGAAAATAGAAAAAAAATTGTTGTTCGATCCTTAACTCAAAACCTTCTTGGGGGATTTTAATTTCAATTTTCCTTTGGAAAACATTCCCCTTTCTAGGAAAAAGCAACCCCTTTTTTTGCCCCTTTTCAGGAAAGTTTGAAGTTTTTTTGAAAGAAAATTTTTAGAAAAAAAATTGGGGCCCCCCCGAAAAAAAAAAAATACCCATTTTAAAAAAAATTTTTTTGAAAAAAAAAAAATTTCCAACCAAAAAATCCTTCTTTTTTTTCCTTTAAAAAAATTGCAAAATCTAAATTTATTTTTTTTTGGACCCTTTGCCCTTTTTCAATTTAAAAAAAAATGGTTAAAATCTAAGGGAAATTTTTGTCGGAAAACCTGAAAATTTATTTTAATTTTAAATTTATTTAAGGTTTTTACCTAAAAAAAAAATTTTTAGTTTTTTTTTTAAGAATTTTTTTTTACATAAAAAAATTCCCCTAAATAAACAACCCTTAAAAAAACAAACTCAATGGCACCTAAAAAATGCCCTTAAAAAACTGCCAAAAAAAAAACAATACTTCTAAAAAATGGGATTATTTCCTAATATTAGCAAAAATAAATTTTTTTCGAATTAGCCTAATTAAATTCCTTAACAAAAAAAATAAAAAAAAATTATTCTTTTAATAAAAAAAGAAACCAAAAACAAATAACAAAATAAACGGGGTAAAACCTGCAACTCAAGTCCTCCCCCTGCTTTGCTCACGAAATTAAAAGCCCCCTCAGTTTTCAAAAAAGCCCTTTTTCCAAACAAAATTAAAATTTCAAAACAAACAAAAACAGCCCAAAAAAAAATTGCCCCCAAAAATTGAGGGGGGGAAAGAAAAATCCCAACCAAAGGGGTAACCCCCCACAATTATTCCTTTTTTTCCCTTTTTTTTTGGTTTTTTTTTTCTTTTTTTTTTGAAATAAATTTCTTGTTCTGTAAAAAACAAAATATTTAAAATAAAATAAAAGCCATTAAAGAAAAAAAAAATTTAAACTAGGGTTTTTTTTTTTTTCAAAAAATTATGGGAAAAAACGGTTTTTTTGGAAAAAAATTTGAAAAAAAAGGGGAAAAAAATTGGTTGTCCCCATTGGGGGAAAAATATTTAAGGTTACCCTCCCAAATTTTTGGGTTCCCCGTACCTCCCCTTTTTTAAAAGGTTGTTTCCAAAGAAAATCCTTTACTTTTGGGTGGGGTGGACCCTATTTTAAAAATTGTAAAAAAAATAAAAAAAAAAAAAGTAAAAAGCAACAAACCAAAAAATTAAAATGAAAATAAAATTTTAAATGAGCCCCTTTTATTTTTTTTTTTGGTTTTTATGGGGGCTTTTTTAAAACTTCAACCAAAAAAAAAAAAAAGGGGTGGTTGCAAAAAAAAAGGAAAAATTTTTTAACCCCTTAAGGAAAAAACGATTGTTTTTAAATGGGCAAAAAAATTCCCCTTTTTTTTGGGTTTCCATTTTTTGGTTTGGGAAACCCAATTCCCAAAATAACAACTTTTTAAAATAAAAAAGAAAAAAAAAAAAAAGTTTAACTCCAAAAGTTTTAAAAAATGGAAGTTTTTTTTTTTAAATTTTAAATTGATAATGAAAAACTCCTTTTTTTTTTCCCCCCCCATCCCTGGTTCCCGTTCCCCTTCCTTTTCCCTTAGGAAAAAAAAAAAAAATAAAAGAATGGTAGGAAATTTAATAAATAAAAATTAAGAATTAAGGAAATGGGAAATTTTCCCTGGAATTTCCCAAAAAGGGGGAAAAATTTTTTCCCAGAAAAAAGGGGGGGGGTGTTTGGTTTTTTTCTTTCCCCCTAAGATTTGGGCCCCCCCTTAGAAAAAAAATTTTTTTTAAAATAAAAAAACAAATTATAAAATGGAAAAATGGTATAAATGGGTTGTTGGGGGTACCCTTTTTTTCCCCAACTTTTAAATTAAATTCTTTTTCCTAAAATTGAAATAAAGGGGGGGTTAAAAAGGTTTTTTTGATTTTTTTGGAAAAAGGGATAGGGGGGAAGCCCCCCAGAAAAAATTTTTTTTCCCGGATTTTTTTTTTTTTTAAGGCTTTGGAAATACAAAATTGCCAAGCCTCCCCCATGGGGATAAAAAGCCAAATCTTTTTATTCCAAGAAAAAATTTTAATGCCCCCGGATTTGGGCCCTTTAAATTCGACCCCCCAAGGTTTTTTTTTTTTGGGGGAAAAGGGTTTTATACATGTTAACCAAATGGGGGCCCAAATTTCCCAAACCAAAAACCCCCTTTTTTGGGAAGAAGAAATTTTTTAAACACAAAAAATAAAGGTGAAAATTAAAAAATTGGTACTAAAAAAAATGTTGCAAAATTAAAAAAAAACAACCTAAACCCTACCAATCCTTACTTGTTTTGGAGGCTTCCAAAACCCCTTAAAAAAAGGAATTTTTTCCATAGAAACCAATCCCCCCAAACCCTCCTTCGTTTTTTTTTGGTTTTCGTTAGAACTCCATTAAAGAGGGGAAACTTAAAGAAAAAAGGTGGGGGAAAGGAAAAAAAAAAAAAAAAAAATTAAGCCACCCGAAAGGGGGTTTTTAACCCCGGCAATTTTTTTGCCCCTTTTATTGGCTTTACCCTGTGGGGGTTTCCAAGTTTGGGGGGGTTCCACCCCCCCCCCCGGTTTCCTTTTTTTTTTCTTCAATTTTTTTCCCCCCCCCCAAAAAAAGGGAGTTTGGGGGGAAAGAAAAAAAAAAAAAAAAAGAAAAAAGGGGGGGGCCCCATTTTTTTTTGGGGGGGTTTTTTTTTTGGTTGCAACAAAAATTTTTTTTTTAAAAACTTTTTTTTTTCCTTTTTCTTTTTTTTTTTTTTTCCAAAAGCCTTTTTAAAAAAAAAACCCCCAAAATTGGGTCCCCCTTCCCTTTCCTTTCCCCAACTTTCCCCCTCGAAAAAAAAAAAAAAAAAAATCTTTTTACGGGGGGTTCCCAAAAATTG
>FXXK01002090.1:0-19088 GCA_900184695.1 Betula pendula
AAAAATAATAATAATAATTTTTTTAAAAAAATTTTAGTTTTAGTTTTTTTTTTTTAAGAATTATTTTATTTTATTAAGGGTATTTTCATCCTTAGGGGGAACATTGTCATTTGTTTGGTAGTTTGGGGGGACATTGTTACAATTGAAAGTTTGGGGGGAACATTGTCAATTAGGTGGTAGTTTGAGGGGGGTATGTGGACTTTTCCCTTACTTTTTATAAAACCGCCATGGCCTTGGGGATTCAAGATACATTCAGGCTTTATTTGGTACATAGAATAATTATTTTATCAGGAAAATAAATAGTTATTATTAAGAAAAGAGGAAAATGAAATTGTAGAATTATTCGTATTTATTGATTTGGTGACAACATATATGCTCTAATTGAAATTGAAACAAATAGCTAACTCTCAAACATCTGGTTAATTAGAACTTATTTGTGACCCAAAACTTTAGGGTGAGATTTTTCAAATCTTGCTTGGAAATTGTTTGAGTTTTGGTTGTTTGTGGTTGCAAGGAATTACTATTATCCGGTGTAATTGTATTCCCGTGAATATGGTCTTCTAAATTGTACCTCCACATCAAACTTCTAGTTAATCTTTTTTAAGGGTTCATTTGGATTTGTAGTTTCAAAATGTGCAATTTAAAAATTAGGCGATTTCAAAATGTGATTTTTAAAAATACAATTAAGTATTTGGTAAAATCGTGATTTGACTTTTAAAATTGCAGTTTAGCTAAGGTTTTTTATGTATATCCAAAGGGGGTGCATCGAAAAGAGAGTTGGGATTCCATTGAAGCACTTTAATACTAAAAAGTTCTATTTCCTTTCCGATATTTTAAATCTTAATTTTACCTTATAATTGCTGCAGGGAATGTTATATGCATTTTATCAGAGTTGCAATGATATGATTAGCCAATGGGAGAAGTTGATTGGTGAAGAGGGGTCCTGTGAGTTAGATGTATGGCCTTATATTGAAAACCTATTAGGTGATGTGATTTCTCGATCAGCATTTGGAAGTAGCTACACAGAAGGAAAAAGAATATTCCAACTCCAAAAAGAACAAGCCCAACTTCTTATTAAAGCTCTACAATCTGTTTACATTCCAGGATGGAGGTAATTAATGTCTAAATTTTTTAAGTTTAGCTAGAAGTCAAGTCAAGTTAGTTTTTGAAGATGTTAGTTGATCGCATACCGAACTCCAAATCGATAAGTTTGCAAGGTAAAGAACAAAAAAAGGTCAAATTGATTCGTGGATCACCGAGGGGTCACTTCAATGCTATAGTAAATGATGAATTTTGAGAAGGAAAGTAAGCTGAGAAAGTAAGAGTGTTTGGCAAGGGTACAGTGAGCGTACTTCTCAACGATCTAGTCTCTTTCATTTGATAAAGTGTTTCTCGGGTATAGTTGTTTGAAGGAAGGTTTGGGGCTTAACATAATTTGATTTTGTGGCCCTCGTGGCAAGGGCTGGGATATTGTGGAAGCAGCTCTTCTTGATGCCCCATGCGCCTGCTTATTCATGATAGGTTTGGTTTGGTTGTCCTAGTCAATTTAGGTTTGGCCGGCCTAGAAACCTTCAAGTTTGGTCAACCTAATATGGTTGACATATGACTAGCTAGTGTGGCTTATTGCCACTGGGCCTGGCTTATAGGCCAATTTAATAACTATGGAACTATGGAAGACCTATTTTAAAAGGGGTTTATTATATGGTACACCAATTTTTATTGAATTATGGTTAGTTTAAGAAATAGTGTAAGACTACAAAAAAAAGGAATTAGGACAAGAAATGCACCAAACTTTCAACAAATTTTAACTTTTCTCCATCCACCTATTTCAATTCATTATTCTCATTGTTATAGTGAAGAACAAATCTTATTGTTTATTTGAAAACCACTTTGTCTCTATAATTTATTTTTCCTAAACAACATATCACAAAGTAATGAGGAATCACATTCTTATTTCCCTTCTTCATGTCTTCACAATGTCTTAGATTTTTTGTGTGTAGGTTTCTACCAACAAAAATGAACAAGAGGATGAAGGAAATTGACAAAGAAGTACGAACTTTGCTGACGGGAATCATTAACAAACGAGAGAGGGAATGGAAGGCGGGCGATGCCGTGAATGATGATTTATTAGGTTATCTTATGGAATCCAATTCTAGAAGAACTTCGCGAAATCTGGAAATGGAAAGAATGCTGCAATGAGTATTACAGATGTAATTTGAGAAATGTAAGCTATTTTACTTTGCGGGGCAAGAGACCACCTCAGTGTTGCTTGTTGGGTATCTGATTGTTCATCTACGCCCCCGCAAGCGAGACAAGTGGCATCAAATAAGAAACTCTGAATTTGTAAACCAAGATTTATTACTATTGAATCAAGGTATTTGGTTTAATTTTGCCTGCAGCATCTTATTCATTCATATGGTATTTTACAAATCTTTTGAGATATACAAAATGGAAAAAAAGATACAGATTTAATGTAATTGATTTTGATTTTCCTTAGTGAAATATGCTAGTTGTTGGCTTGGATTTGGGTTGCCTTTTGATGTAGCTTGAGTTTCCTTGTTTAAGAATGTTGCCTTATTGAGTGGGCAGTTGTTGCTCGAGTTTCCTGTGTGTAGTGTCGCCTTGTTGGGTATCTGATTGTTCATTTACGCCCCCGCAAGCGAGACAAGTGGCACGTGGACGTTGAGCTTGGTGCGCTTGAGAGAGAAATGTGATGACGCAGTTGATTTGGTGAAGATGTTAGCCAAATTTTCTTTGTTGGAGATGCATCAGATTGCTAGAGTTTTGGAGGCGACCCTGTCATGGACAAAGTGAAAGTCTATTTCGATGTGCTTGGCACATGCATGGAAGGTTGGATTTGTTGTCACATACGTGGCACCAATGTTGTCACACAATAAGTTAGGCAGTGTGGGCAGAAAAATACCAAGGTCTTAAAGCATGGATTGAAGCCAAATGATGTCAGTAGCAGTGATAGCTAAGGTACGATATTCGTATTCAGTGTTGGAGCGGGGGACTGTTCGTTGTTTGCAAGATGACAAAGAGATAAGGTTAGGGCCAAGAAAGACGCAAAACCCATTAGTCGATTATGTATCATCTAGACAGTTAGCCCAATCGGTGTTAGAGAATGCTTGAAGGGTGTGAGATGGAGAGATACGTAGGAACAAAACAAAGGAAGTAATGGACTTGAAGTACCGTAAGATACACTTCACAACCAGAAGGTGAACAGAGGTTGTCTGGTGCATGAATTGTGAGACTTTATTGATGGCAAAAGAGATGTTGGGATGAGTAAGAGATAGATAGCGGAGGGCGCCAACAAGGCTGCAGTAGGAGGATGAATCAGTGAATGGATCGTCAGAGAAAAGGGAAAGAAGGTGTGTTGTGGACTTAGGAAACTTGATAGGCTTGGGTCCTAACATGTCACGTTGTGAGAGAATAAGCCCATCTGATATAGGAATAGCTTCCATACCGAGGAAGAAGTGAAGAAGACTGAAGTCCTTGATGGCAAAGTCAGCATTGAGTGAATGCAGAAGACTGGTTATCCTTTGAGGAAGAGAGTTGTTGATGAGGATGTTGTCAAAATAAATGAGGATATAAGAAATGTGATGAATAAACATGGAAGCGTCGGAGCAGGAATCGACAAATCCAAGCTCCAATAGGTGATCACTGAGTCAAAAGTACCAAGCGCGAAGGGCTTGTTTTAAGCCATATAGGGCCTTGTGTAACTCGCAAACATGAGCAGGAAACTGAGGATGGAGGAAGCTGTTGTTGGGAATTATGCCATAAATCTCAATTATTTACATGTTGACATTAAGAGTCTATTATGAATGATTATTATTATTCACTGATTAAATATTTTGTTGCATATAACATATAATCTTTGTATGTTATTTATTGATTTATCCCCATACAAAGGGCCCGAAGAATATATTGAATATAGACTATAGGTGTAAGCAATGGTCTTTGTTACACAAGGTCTTAGTCCATAATCCTTGTATTTTGAAAAGTTTTATAATTCACAGTCAAAAATGAAACTAGGCATTCCATTGGCTAAGACTGCTACACATCGACTTAAGTGATTTACCTTAATCAGGCAAAAAAGATTCTTCGAGTTGATGTAGTAGGTGTATAAGGTAGTATACATTGAACGGACCGTTATAAGGTAGTATACATTGAACGGACCAAGAGTTGTCTTTCCATAAAAAGTCTATCATTGGGAAAGACACAAAACTCTCAGACTACTTATGAACAATAATTCTAAATCCTGAACGGAAGCAGACTTAGATGTGTAAGTATTGGTCACTTTGATGCATTAGAGAGTGAGACCTTAAACGTTGCACAACATCTTCATGCATTGGGTGATCACATGAAACATTGTAAGAGAAGCTTTGCTCAATAGGGAATCCAAGTCCTTTTAATATTATATAAAAGGATAAGAATTTTTCCCTTGACTAGGATATTTATCAGAATTTGATAAAAGGTTTATTCTCAGTCTCTAGCCAAAGCTTTTGAAATTAACTTGTGAAATGAGTATTCACAGTTGGGAGAATAAATGAGATAATATATTTGGGAATCAAGGATTAAGAGGTAAAGAATTTTGTATGACAGTATCACAGTCCTAATTTTGCTACGGAATAATTTCATGGAGGAATCACTCATATTACGTAAGTAAGTTAAAGGGAACGATGTTGATTTTTAATCAATAATAAATTTTGGAGTGCAGTTACAATTGTTTAGTAGAATCAATTGTAATTAAGTAGCAACAGGGATGGTCCCTGACTACTTGAGCCAAATTTATTTTTTCCTTCAGGTCCCTCACCAAGCTTTTGTAAATTAACCATAGACATGCTTTTTATTTATTTTATTAAGCAAATTGTTTTATTTTTAATAAAACATGAGCTTAATAATTAAACAAGTTGTTTTAATTAAATTAAGACATGAGCTTATTTAATAAGCAGGTTGTCTTAATTAATTAAAACATGAGCCAAGGAAAATTGTGCAGAAATTGCAAAGAAATGACATTTGGGCTTGGGATAAAACCCAAGGATTAAAACCCAGGGATTAAATCCCTAGCTCCATGCGTCACTTAGCGACTTAAGTGGAGGCTAGGGTTTTACTAACCCTAGTCGTCCACCTCTTTGTCCCACATGGAATAAATGTCCTCCTCTATTAGTTGTTTTAGGATATAAATAGAGGCGCATGTGGCTCTTGAAAAACACACCAACACAATTCTTTTAGCTATTGTTAAGAATTGAAGTTCTATTGAGTTAACACTTGAATGAACTAAGTTTAAGATTTGAAGAGTAAGTTGACCACACTCTTGATTATTTCTAGTCATTGGTGTAGAAGATCTGAATGTGTTCTTGATGTTCTTGTAGTAGCTTGGAATCTTTGCTCATAAAGTCAAGGAGTGGCCCTAATTTTCAAGTAAATAATTTTTTTCTTGCAAGTTTAATTATAAATAGTAATGTTCTCTGCATATTCTTCTTAAAGTAGATCTTGATTAGGGAATAGTTTATTTTCCGCTATGCTATATTTGTTTTGATATAGTAGTATTCCAACAATTGGTATCAGAGCCTTCTCTATAGAAAACATGTTGAAGAAAGAAGTTTTAGAAAATTGTTTTTCTGTTTTCTAATTCTTAAATTCTGAATTTTTTCGGGAATCTCCAAAAACTAAAATTTTAGTTTAAGACTGGATCATGTTCTTGAACATGTTAGGATCTTAACTGAAAAATTTCAAATCGTTTGGAGATCGTTTGCTATTTTTAATTAAATTTTGCATTCAGACCAGTGTTGTTATTTTTACAGCAGTGCCTGTACGAATTACAATTTTAATAAATATTTTTCGACTAGTGTGAAAAATATTTGGGCAACATAAGTTGCAAGGAAAAATTGTGGTTGACGCAATGGTCCAAACGGATTTTCGTTTCGATTTTTATCGAAAAAGTTATGATCGTTTTACCATTCGTTGGCGGATCTAGAATTCAGAAAAATCCTGCATGTCTGTAGAAATTACGATTTTGGATATATGTTTGTAGACAAGTCCTAAAAATAATTGGGCACTTGTTTTTGAATGTAAAAATCGTGGTTGACGTTTTGATCTGATCATATCTTTTTGTCAAGTTTTATCGAAACAATTATGAATCTATAATCATTTTTCTAGATGTCGACGGTTTAAGGAATTCAGGAATCCTGCAAGCAGGTTGTTTTTGCAAAAAAAAAAATTCAGAAATTTTGCTTATGGGTTTATTATATGATGATTAAATCATTATACAAGGGTGGTATATTGGTTGAAAGACCAAAATACCCATTAAGGTTAATTATGTGTTATGCATATAATTAAGGAGACATTGGCTATGAATTTAATTCACAGAGTGTTGTCTAAGTAATCATTTTTTATCCATGATAATTTTTCTTGGTGTTATTGGTACGATTAAGTACCAGGCTTTGATGGACAAATTCTAATGGTCCAAACTACATGGATTTGAATTTGTTCATCTGAATACAAGAAAATGATGGATAGGGGTTAAGGTTCCTAATTTTATTAGGAAGGATATTTATTTTAGAAACACAAGGTAAGGTGGCAATTATTAAGGAAAGTACAATTGTTTTAACAAACTTATAATGTTAAAATATTAAGTGAGAGAGAGGTTCGGGACATGAATCACATGGTCTTCATCATAAGTCTACAGAGTGAGAATGGAACAATACCTCTCGTCTTGGCCTTGAGCCTTGCTTCCATGCGGAGGATGTTTTATTTCATACGATTACAGTAGATTTCTGGTAATGGATAGGGAAGTTGTGTTTTATGCATCAAAAACAACCACCCCGCGGTGGAGTTACCTAACATTCACAATGGACCAACTTGATGGTACATACTTGACTTATCAAGGATATTAACCTCCCTACGAAACTATGTTATCCATGATTAGAGACTGAAGGAAAAACGGCAGTTGATTAATGACGTGATAGCATTAATGATGGTGTTTTTTAATGACTGACTGGCATTAAAAATGAGAGTAAGTCTCACCTAGTCAGGTGATTAAGAGCACCTCGTCTTGGCCTTAAGCCTTGCGTCCATGCGGATGTTGTTTTTAATTTATGAAACTAGGTTATCGTAGCATTTTATATATGATATGTTTTCTTGGGTTTACATATTGATTTAATGCTAAATATATATATGCTGATATATGCTCAATGTTATATATTTTATCAGAACTAGGAATTTCTACATTATGCACATTTCTCAACTTTTATATATATTGTTGATTGTTAATTTGACTAAACTAAGTTATGTTGTTTGGAAACATAATTTAGATATAGTGCTAGTAGCTTAAANAGAAGAAAGAGAGAGGAAAGAGAAATCATTTAAATATTGTTTTAAACAAATGGTAGAGAAGAGAGAGAAGAGAGAGAAAGTTTTTATATTAAAATAATGTTAAGGGAACAATCTTTTGTTCCCTAGATGAAGGGAACCAAAAGTGGTTCCCTTAGTGTTTCTATAGTTTAGGGAACACTTAGGGAAGCTGCTGCAGGGACTTTTTTGTATTTTTTTTAACAATTTTCCCTACACTAGGGAAGAGAATGGGGTTTAAGGGAAGCTGCTGCTAATGCTCTTACATATTGATTTAATGCTAAATATATATATGCTGATATATGCTCAATGTTATATATTTTATCAGAACTAGGAATTTCTACATTATGCACATTTCTCAACTTTTATATATATTGTTGATTGTTAATTTGACTAAACTAAGTTATGTTGTTTGGAAACATAATTTAGATATAGTGCTAGTAGCTTAAAGGAACACTTATGTGGTGCTTAAGCTATGTCCAGATATTTCGGTTTTAGAAGCCTTTCAAAGGGACTAATAACGATTTGATTCGTTAGTTAAAGTCAAAAGAGAGATGACTGTTATTACATATTGACTTCAACGTCAAATGTATTCCTGCAGAGCATGTAGGAGGTATCACTTGTTTCAGACTTCATTGTTTGAAAGTTATGTTTTGGTGGAACTTCAGGTTGCAATCTTATTGCAAGGAAATTGAAGTTGGCGGATGTTGAGATTGGTAGTAAATCTCAGGTGGACGTGGACATTGTCCTATTGTCCTCGCTCGGCTCTTTAAATTAGTTCAAAAAAAATCTGTCAGGTTTTGCATATGGTTAGAATTGATAAATGAGTTGATCGCAGCAAAAGCGTCATAGAAGCCAAGGGTTAGTAAGCATATGGCTTGGTGTTCTACTTCAGAGCTGAAAAGCTAGGTTGCAAGAACAAGTAAAACTTACCAAACATGTTGGCAAGCTTACTACCAAGAGAAGTGAGTAAAACTGAAAGAACATCAAAGGCTAAACCAAGAGTGGAGAGTGCTCCCACTGTGGCAAAACAGTGCACTATAAAAGGAACTACGCCAAGTTTCTAAGCATTCAAAGTGAAGGTAAAGAATCTTCCTTGATGGTTGAACATATTTAGTGGTGAATCCCACGGATTCTTGATGTGTGGATTCAAGGACCAATAATCATGTCTGCAATATGATACAAGTCTTCCAGGTAACCAAGGAATTAGATGAAAGAAAGATATACTTAACACTAGGAGATGGGACTAGGGTTCCAGTCCACACCAGTGGAATTGTTAAACTTTATATTAATTTAAGTGTTTTTATATTCTTGATGTGAGTGAGAGTAACCCATGAATAAATTAAAATAAATAAAGTTATGGTCATTATTGAAGTACTTAATACCATAAAGAAATTTATGTGTCGTGAGGGTCAAGTGAGAGAATGTTAAAAATCTCCTAATAATTAAAGTGTGACCTACATGCCACATACGGTTTAATTAGACACACTATAAACTGAGTTCACAAACGATGACCTGTATAACATGTGCATTATTATTCACTAAGTCGTGAACTTACTCTTTTATTTTTTCCACCTATGATCTTATGCCACTTGATAACTAGCACAGAGGATGGCAGTCTATGAGAGTCATTTGGTCCAACAGGAGGATATCCTCCGAATAATTTTTGATAAGCTGGAACCGTTGTGGTTAGCAACGATATGGTTCACGGGTGGCGACCTTTATTACGACATGATCGATATTATCTACAAGCTCTATTTTGAGTAGGAAGGTCTGTGATTTTGTTATAGTTATTAAGTTATGTTAAAATTCGGATTGTAATCCTTATGCTAAGTTGATGACTGATCTTTTGATCATATTTTGAAGACATCAGTATTTATGATATTTATGATATTATGGTTATGTTTCTTTTGTTATTCTGGTATTCATTTATTGTAAGTACTAATTGCTATCTATATTCTTTACAAGTGATAAGTTTTTCATTGTAGGCTCTCATCCCTTTGAAAGTGTATGATACTTGAGTTTTAAACTATTGTAGGGGTTAAGACTGGGAGACGAATTGCTAAGTCATTTACCAGTTAAATAATTTTGTCGGGACATTACAAGACCCGGTCGGGACCCTACCAGAAGCTGGTCGCCAGCAGAGATTTTATTAATATAATATATTAATATTTTTAAGTTATGAATAAAAAATCATTTTTATAAGTTAATATGATTGATTAAAAATATAAAAATATTTGTGATTTTCTAAATACGTCAAACACCAAAAAATATTTTTAATAAAAACATTTTCTTGAAAAATAATTTCCTTAAAATTATTTTTCAACAGAAATTATCTAGCGTCCCAAACAAATGGAACATTAAACTTTATTGCAATTGGGTCTCATCGTTTCCTGCCATGTGTAATTGTGACATAAAAGCTGATCCGTCTGCCTAAATGCAATTACTGACTTGTGCTTCTGTTTAAAGAGCTGAGCAATCCAGCAAAGGGTCCACCAGGCACATGAACACGGGACGATATTGTTGACAAGGAATTCGTCATGGATTGCGTAAGCACGTGCGTATGCATGTGTCACGTGAAGATAACTCCAGCCGACTGTACTACTTTGGGTTGACTGTTGAGGGAGGAAGGAAGTTAAGGAGCCATGGGCCCATGGCCAACGAAAATCTTAAAAAAAAAAGGTGTGGTTAGTTCGTTTTCATTCATCCAGGAGCAAAGGCCTAAGCCTGGGTATCGGTTAAATCATGTCGGAATAGTCCATTTCGACAACCGAACCGAAATTGTAGGTTAATTCGGTTAATTCGCTGATTAATTACCGATATACTTAATTTTCGAAATAATCGGTTAAGCGGTAATCGGTTAATAGCGGTCGGTTAATCGGTTAACCATGGGCTTTTTTTTAACTTGGGCCTAAGTATTTTAAATGGGCCAATTTCGTTTTTCTTTTGGGCCCAAATCATTTTTTTTTCTGTTATCCAAAACTCTGCAGCCCAATTTAAAAGTGGGTTGTTTTTTAATTTTTTTTTTGGGCCCAAATCAATTTTTTTTGCTCTTATCCGAAAATCTGCAGCCCAATTTAAAAGTGGGCTGTTTTTTTAAAAAAAAATTTGGGCCAATTTGGACTTTTTGGGCCCAGCTGAAAGGTGAAGTGGTGAAATAAAGACCAAGACCAAGATTATTACATAAAAAAAAAAACTAAAAAATGGTAGAAAACGCTGCAAACTTGCAATCAATCTTACACTCTTACAAAACAGATCAGCAAGGCAAGAATAAAAAAAAAATGTAAAAAACGTTCAGAGACTAGAGTGAGAAAATTGTAAGGAAATAACTAATTCACTTAACAACTTAACTATTTTCCTTGAAATACAAATAATCACACGGTTGGAGCTATGAAGAATAGAAATATTAACAACAAACATACCTAAAAGGTTTCTTTATACTTTATTGAANTTGTCAAAATTCAAAATAAGATATCCATATAAACGATTTTGCAATTCAGTAACTCATGTAACAGGAGCTTCTAACTCAACTTACCAATTTGCAAGACATTATAATAATCTAAACCCTAACCCACTAAAATTTCTCTTGCTTGACATGAACATGAACATCATCCCAGATCATTAGCTTGAAATATAATTCAATCAACAACAACAAACAAAATAGCAAACAAGACCAGAAACAACAAAATTGCTACAATGTCTAATAATTATCAGCCTCACCCAACAAGCTTATGAGCATATAAAATCAACAAGCATTCCAAAATCACAAAAAAATAGACCTTCCCTAAGAGGGAGGGTGCAGCCTCCCTGAATAGTCTCTTTTCTTTTGCCACATGCCCACAAAGCACACATGACTACAATACTACTTTACAGTCCTTACTACAAGTACAACTACAACTAAACAAGCTATCCAATTTGTTGAGAAAGAGACACTTAGAGGAGTTCTTTAGTGAGCCCATAATATAGCATGTTGAGACACCATTCAACCCAAAAGCTTAAGCCTATGGGTTTGGGCCCAACTATGCTATATAAACCACTCACTCTTCTTACACCTTAGCAATGTGGGACACAAACTTCACAAGTGCATTCCTAACAATCTCCTCCTCACTTGTGAATCTCTACCAAGAGTGTCACGCGTACTCCAAGAGCTAGAGTCACACTCTTTTTACCGGAGTCAAACCAAACGCGTCAAACAAAGACACTAAACATGGNTCGTCAAAATTCAAAATAAGATATCCATATAAACTATTTTGCAATTCAGTAACTCATGTAACAGGAGCTTCTAACTCAACTTACCAATTTGTAAGACATTATAATAATCTAAACCCTAACCCACTAAAATTTCTCTTGCTGGACATGAACATGAACATCATCCCAGATCATTAGCTTGAAATATAATTCAATCAACAACAACAAACAAAATAGCAAACAAGACCAAAAACAACAAAATTGCTACAATGTCTAATAATTATCAGCCTCACCCAACAAGCTTATGAGCATATAAAATCAACAAGCATTCCAAAATCACAGAAAAATAGACCTTCCCTAAGAGGGAGGGTGCAGCCTCCCTGAATACTCTCTTTTCTTTTGCCACATGCCCACAAGGCACACATGACTACAATACTACTTTACAGTCCTTACTACAAGTACAACTACAACTAAACAAGCTATCCAATTTGTTGAGAAAGAGACACTTAGAGGAGTTCTTTAGTGAGCCCATAATATAGCATGTTGAGACACCATTCAACCCAAAAGCTTAAGCCTATGGGTTTGGGCCCAACTATGCTATATAAACCACTCACTCTTCTTACACCTTAGCAATGTGAGACACAAACTTCACAAGTGCATTCCTAACACAATTTAGTTTACAAATTACAAGCCAAATAAAAAACAATGTTCACAAACTAATAATTCTAAATGCCCAACAACCATTCCAAATTGTCCTCAAGTAGCCAAGCCAATCTTCAATTTACTTCATTCACTTCGATAATCAAAAAAACCAAGTTAATCAACACATAAACATTAACCATAGTGATCAATAAAATTGAAAAAGAGTAAAACACCATAAACAAGTTAAGATGCAAAAAAACTTACCAAATATTTTCAACATCCCTCAAGTCTTAATCCGCGTCCAGTGTGATGGAATTAGATGTAATTTCTACAACAAGAAAATTTATAAAGAATTAGTAAAATACAATTCAATCAAATAATTGAAACAATGAACAAATATAGAATTTACAAATATTACCTGTGTCAAGCTGGTAGCTCTCTTCATCTTCACCAAAATGAGTGTGACTCATCATGCTCACCAAAGGGAGTAGATCTCAACCAATTTTGAGTACATAAAAGAGCTTCCATTGTTTTTGGAGCCAAAGAACTCCGAAAAGGATCTATCACGCAACCTCCAGTGCTAAATGCCGACTCAGAAGCAACAGTAGTAATTAAAATTGCCAAGACATCTCGCGCTATCTCGGAGAGAACCGGAAACTTTGCTGAATTTACTTTCCATCACATTAAAATATCAAAAGTTTCACTTGGTGTCTCAACATCCTCCACAAAATACTGTTCTATCTCTGTCCGACATTGCATCAAATTTTTTGCCGCCCGAAATGAATAGAAGTCCCTTAAAGCATCTTTCTCATTTTGAGTACCATCACGCACGACATTGAAGATGAACTTGTATAACCCCGCTCTTCAGTTGATGGCCTAACCCCACTTTCTCCTATATTCTTTGCATAATGCATATATAACCGATCCAACACATCCTTTAATTTGGAGACAATCATTTGAGCTTTAGTTTGCCCCACATTACTCATGAACCAAAATTCCAAGACATCTATCTTGTAACGTGGATCAAGCAAAGAAGCAAAAAACAACAAGGGGTTAATTTTCTCAAAGTCTCCCCAATACTTATCATATTTCGATTTCATTTTCATTCTCATGGTCCTCAACAAAATATCATCACTAGCACAATACTTTGTCAAACAATTATAAACCTTTTGGAGTATAGGGAAATACATGTTCGAAGTTGAGTGTAAGGAACCTGAAATTTTAATTGTCACATCATAAAACACATGCAAAAAGGTAACAAAGTTTCGAACATTATGCCAATCTTCATCAATCGAAGGCCCCAACCCCTTTCTCCCTACACATCCTCACTCAAATAGGTAACAAAATTTATATCTTTATCTAACATTAATTCAAAGGCCCTTTCATATTTCTCCGCCACATCCAACATGATATAAGTAGAGTTCCATCTAGTGGGAACATCAAGAGTCAAGGAAGCATGACATGCAACTTTTTTCCTCTCTGCACAAGACTTGAGGACGGCCAATCTTTGAGGGGATCCCTTAACATACTTCACCATATTTCGGATCCTTACTATTGAATCATCTACATCTGTCAAACCCTCACGCACAATTAGATTGATAATATGCACACAACACCTCACATGAATAAACTCATGGTCACAAACAACGTCGTTATTGATCACAGTTCTTCTTTTAAAACAATCAATTGCATTATCCATAGCAGTTGCATTGTCAGCAGAAATAGTCAAAAGCCCTAGACTCCCCCATTCCACCAAACATTGCTCTAATTCCCACGCAACCATGACCCCCTTGTGATCCAACACTAGGCGNTCTAGTGGGAACATCAAGAGTCAAGGAAGCATGACATGCAACTTTTTTCCTCTCTGCACAAGACTTGAGGACGGCCAATCTTTGAGGGGATCCCTTAACATACTTCACCATATTTCGGATCCTTACTATTGAATCATCTACATCTGTCAAACCCTCACGCACAATTAGATTGATAATATGCACACAACACCTCACATGAATAAACTCATGGTCACAAACAACGTCGTTATTGATCATAGTTCTTCTTTTAAAACAATCAATTGCATTATCCATAGCAGTTGCATTGTCAGCAGAAATAGTCAAAAGCCCTAGATTCCCCCATTCCACCAAACATTGCTCTAATTCCCACGCAACCGTGACCCCCTTGTGATCCAACAATAGGCGAAATGCCAAAATTCTTTTCTGATATTTCCAAGAAGAATCAATGAAATGTCCAGTGACACACATGTAATTCATATTTTGAATCGAAGTCCACGTGTTAGTGGTCAAACAAACCCTTTGACTAGTCGCCATAAACTTGGTCTTCATTGCATTCGTAGTCTTTATATACAGCTTAACACAATCCTTCATCATTGTATAGCGAGAAGGAAGCTTAAATCGAGGTTCAATAACCCTAAACAATTTCTTAAACCCCATCCTCTTCACAATCGAAAAAGGCATCTCATCAATAATAATCATCTCACAAAGTGCCTCCCAGACATGTTTTTCAGAATACTTGGCGATCATTAAATTGTTACAACTGTCACCACTCTCAGACTGCCCGGCCCCAAAAGTTAACTTAGATTGAGATCTATCTTATTGAGATTGTAAGTTCTTCAACTTTGAACATGATCTGATATGGTACAAGAAGTTAGAGGTGCCATTCTGTTTTCAGTGGCATTTAAACTCAGCCCAATAATAGTTGCAATGAGCCACAGGTGAATCTTCAGGACTGTTTACATTTTTAGTAAAATGATCCCATGCTGCAGATTTTCTCGAAACATTTCTTGTTCTTTTTTTGTTAGGGAGTGGTGGTCATCTACCACGACCACGACCACCATCTGGCATAGCACCAGCACTTCTAACCCCATAAGTATTGAACTCATCACTGTCAATGTCATCAAAGCCTTCTTCAACATCTATGAGAGTTGGGGCATTATTTGTAGGACAATGAGAAAAACTAGAAGCAGTAGCTGATGAAGAAGGTGTACGTGTACCAGTACCAATATCTATAGGTGCATCCATCTGAAATCACTAAACAACCAAAATACCCACAAAATCGTCACCCAAAATTGCCAATTAATATAGCAACATTACATTACTAGGCTACTACCAGATCAGTTACATCATACATGCTCATTGTTCAAACAGTTTTAAAACACTACCATTGTGGATACTAGTCACTTGGGAAGAAAAATCATAAAGTTTCTCCAAGATCTATCCAGATTCTAATTTCAAAAAAAGAGAAAAATTGCAATTATATAGGCTTCTAATTTCAAAAGAAAATAAAAATATTGACAATAATAGAAACATTTGAGATTAATTTGTTTCATAAGAAAAGAGTGGTATGATTTATATGAACCAAAAAGAAAGAAAAAACACAGAAAACAAATACTCTAAACTAGAATTTCTTTAGTGCATTACATATATTTTATATCGAGTTGTTAGTTTAGTTTTGTAGTTCATTGTACAAGGAGGGTGGCCCAATGGGCCATTATCTTGAAATCATTCCATTTACAAAATACAATTCACTTTCATTCTTAACATTTTTCCATTACAAATCGCCACTATCACCATACAAACCATCCAATTTCAACAAATACATATTAGAAATTCAGAATCTCAAAAAAAAAAAACAAAACAAAACAATCGAACAAACAAATACTGACATATCAGAAATAGTAACAGCTAGCTGTGTAATTGTGTAACACATTACAATGAAAGAAATCAAGAACCTTGAGCTTGTATATTAATAAAGTTTATAATTTTATACTATTAGAGTGAAATGGCTCTTATGATTTCATATTTGCTAAATGAATTGGTTTGATTTTGAATTTAGATTGAACTAGTATGACCTTTTTTTAATGTTTTCTTAGCCCTTAGGTTAGAACTTGTTCTTTTTGTAATCTCAATTAAGCGGCAAGCCTAAGAGCCTAAGATTTAGGACTTAAGAGAAACAAGGACTTACAGAAATTCAAAGACAAATCTGGTACGACATTGGATGGATCTTCAAATTAAAGACAAATCTGAAACACAATAAGAGTAAGAACAAAACAAAATGTGAGTGGTGATTTGAGATTCTGAGGTGGATCTCCGAAATTAAAATGAAAAACGAAAAAAAAAAAAGAAGAAGAAGCAAAGTGGAACTGTGGAACAGTGGAAGCCTGGAAGGAGTCGAAGGACTTACAGTTACAGACTTACAATGGCTACGGCCCACGAGCAAAGCTGGTGGTTGACTGGCTGGTGCGGTGCAGGTTAGGTCTGTGGAGGTGGTTTGATAGCTGGTGCGGACTGTGTGGTGCAGGTGTGATCCGTGGAACGGTGGACGTGGTCTGGTGGAGCCGGTGTGGTGCGATGCAATCCCTCCGATCCGTGGAGGTGGAGCCGTGGAGGTGGATCTGGTGGCCGGTGCGGTCCGTGGAGGTGGAGCTAGGGCCGTGCGGTGCGGTTTCTTGCTGGGCAACGCAGTGACTCGGTGAGAGATTGAGAGACTGAGAGTGAGTGAGTGAGAGAATCGTGCGGCTGCGGCTACGTCTGGAGCGGATCAGTATAAGTTGTTTACCGGTGTTTTTAGTTTTAGGGATAGCTGGATAGAGAGTTTAGGACTTCGGTTAAAAATCTGAACCAAAAACGCAAGTTACGCCACCATTTTGTTAAAAAAAAAAGGGTAAACTTTCAAAACGACGTCGTTTTGATTAAATAAAATTAAAAAATATATATCGGTTAAATCGGTTAATCGATTACTTAATTTTTTTAATCGACTACCGAATTAACCGAATTTCGGTATAAAAATTTATACCGATTACCGAACCAACAACAGTCGGTTACGGTTGGTAGGCGGTTCGGTGGTGGTCGATAGGCGGTTAATGATTAATTTGCCCACCTCTATGCGTTCCTCCCATGCAGTTTGGTGATTTTATTTTTAATTATTTTAGTTTTATTTTGTATTATAAATAATATTTTTATTTTGGTGAATAATGAAAATGATACCTATATCACGTGTCAGTATTAAACACTGACATGTGGCTACACTGTAATAAAAAAAAAACTTAAAAACTTTAAATATTAAAAAAAAAACTTTTTAAATTTTTTTCAAAAAATAAAAAAATAGGACGGGGTGGCTCAAGCTACCCGCCATGGCCAAAATGAGGGTGGCCCCCTTGGCCAGTATGTGGGTGGTTTGGCTACCAAAAAAAAAAAAAATAAAAAAATAAAGATTTTGGGTCTTGGGGGTAGTTCGGCTACCTCCAACCCCAATCGGCCTGGGTGGTTTCGGGAGTGCGAGCCACCCCTTTTTCCCTCTTTGGGGGTGGGTTGAATCACTCCATGGCAGTGGGGGTTGTTTCGGCCCAACCCCCATGACCGGCCAAAGGGGGTGGCTAGAGCCACCCCCTTCTTTTTATTTTTATTTATTTTTTTAAAATTTTTTTAACTTTTATTTTATTAAGACCGTAGCACATATTAGTGTTTACGTTGACTTCCTGTTAAATGTTGGACGGAAGATAGACGAAGTTAACCATCTATAATACAAATGAATTAAGTGGCCTAAAAATAAAGTTCGTTAAACCACTGGGGGTAAAAACGTAATTCACCCCTAATAAAAATATGAAGAAGATTTTCTTTGGTGGTTAAAAAAAAAAAAATTTTTTTTCATTCTGAGAGAGTTATATAAAGGCTAGCATTATCTCTTTCCCTTGGCATGTTTGCCTTTTTTTCTTTCTCTCTTTTTTTAATATGAATAACATCATATATATATATATATATCTCATTTTATTGAAAAATATCAAGAAAGAGCATGTTACTGTAATAAAAAAATATCTCGAATAGAAAGATAATATATATATATTTTTCTCATTTAGACCTGGTCTAGGATGATATGTTTGATTGCTAATTTGGCTAAATTATAAGTAACAGAATTGACACTTCTCCTAATGTGATCAATGTGCCAACTGATTAACTTGTTTTCTTAGTATTGCTCAAAAAACCAGCAAAAAATAAAAAAGGAAAAGAAAAGAAAAGAAAAATCTAGCATTATCTCTTTTCTCTCTCTTTCATGATTTTATTTTATTTTGGTGCTAATGGATTTTTTTTTTTAAGTTCAACATGCAGAAAAGGATTTAAAAAAAAAATGAGAGAGGGTTACATTCTGTTTGGGATTGCATTTAAAATAGAGTTTTTGAAGTCATAAAGAGTTTTCTAAAAAAATCATTTTTAAGCTTTTCCTAAAAGTTTATTTTGACATTTTTTAAAGCAAAAAGTTAAAAAAAATAATTTTTGAAGTTTTTTTATCAAATAGGCCAACTATTTATTTGGCACAATTTTTTATATTCTAAAAAAGTCTTCTTTTTTTTTTTTATAAGTTCCTTAAGACAATTTTAAAATACTTGAAATAAGTAAATTCCTATTAAATAGAAATAGAATTAAATTTAGTACGCGAAATGATTATTATTTGTAATAGACTTTATTTTTTTTTTTTGAGTGAGAATCTGCCAAATTTCATTAATAATAAATCAGAAGCATAAAGCTCTTACAATAGAAGCATAAAACGCAGATTAAACATAGCACAAACGCTATGAAATTACACAGTCATAGACTGGACAAAAGCATCTAACAATTAAAGAACTGTCTATGACTACAACCACCGCTAACCCAAGAACAACTCCAGAAAAAGAGCAGATCTGTTCAGCAGACTAGATCTAAGGTTAGATTGGGACATGATTAGCCCGAAACGCACTCCGTTATTACTGGCCGTGAGAGTGATACTTCCACACCCGACCTACACTCCTCGACCCTAAAGGGCAGGAGACACACAAGTCCTTGATCCAAGACCCAGGACGACAGACAAAATACAAGAAAATTAAAGAAAACAAGAAAAATAAATGCAAAAAAAAAAAA
>FXXK01002090.1:24737-43994 GCA_900184695.1 Betula pendula
TTTTTTTTTTTTTTTTAAATTTTTTAGTTTTAGATTTTTTTAGAATTTTTTTTATTTTATTTTATTAAAGGTATTTTCATATTTGGAGGAGACATTGACAATTATTTGGTACTTTGAAGAGACATTGTCACAATTTAAAATTTGAAAGGACATTGTCAATTGAGTGGTAGTTTAAAAGGTATGTGATTTTTTTTTTTTTTAAATTTTATTTGATATGAAAGGATTCCAACCAATAATTTTGCTTCATGAGCCATGATTTCGAATCGATTGAACTTCTTTAAAGGTGAGGTGAGGGAGAAGAGAAGTTAAAGGGGTCAATCGGACATAGTTTTCCTTTAAATTGGGTTAGAGGAATTTTCTTCAACCCAATCTATAAAAATGACACGTGTCCCTTTAACATGTAAGATGCACATAATTTTTTAATAATAAAGATAAAATTAAAAATTTATTTATTAAAACAACGTATGCATCTCAAATGCTATTAAAAAAAATAACACATTATTTTTATGGTTTTTCCAACTCAGTTAGAAGAAAAACCCTACCCAGACCAAAACTCTACCCAGGCCAATATGCGGAGGAAATCTTAAAAAATTTCGGTGGAACAAGTCCCACACAAAGGGGCTTCTGGAATCTAATTGAATATTGAAAATGACGTCGTGGAACTTACAATCCAGAAAAGACAAAAAAAAAACCTTTTGTTAATTATTCTTATCAGCGACCTTAACTAGACAAGTAATTTCTCAAAAATAAAATAAAATAAAATAAAACAAATTATTGATAATTAAATAAACAGTAATTATGTTCAACAGCCTGTCATTCGGTCCAAGACTGATGAACAGTATTTTAGTAGATTTACACTATTAAAAAAATAATTTTTTATTTTTTTTTTATTCTGATAGAGCCTTTGCCTATTTAATCAGCTTAGGCTGCTCTGAATGACGGCTCTTAAATAAATACACCTCCAATCCTTCCTACTCTTCTCCAAAACCTAGAAGTCTTCTGTCTGCGAGAAATGGAAGTATCAGTGGCTGCGATCTTCATTCTTGTGGCTGTTACAATCCTAACGGTGGCCTGGAGGATTCTGAATTGGGTGTGGCTGACGCCCAAATACCTGGAGAGGCGGCTGAGGGAGCAAGGGTTTGCAGGCAGTCCCTATCGGATTTTCTTCGGAGACTTGAAGGAATGCTCCATGATGTTCAAGCAAGCAAATTCTAAACCCATCTAAAATCCAGATATGATCAGTGCGTCGTCCCAGTGCAAGCTGCTATGAGCAAGTATCACTCTCTTTTCTTTTCGTAATATCGTTTTTTGCGTCTTTTAAATTCTAAAAAATCAAGATAAAGTTGTTTCTATCGTTTGTCTTTCTTAGCTCTTTAAAACATTTGTCTTAATAAATATAAACCGAGAGTGAAATCTGGCTTTTTAATAAACCTATACTGCTTCCCATTCGCAGCACTGAATACGTAAGATGTAAACATACATAGCTTAATTTCTTAAAAATAAGAAGTTTATCTTTATTATTTTCCGTTGCTCAGAATCACCTCCAGCAATCACAAAACTTAACTCAATAAAGGTATAGACCCATTAAAAAAAAAAAATTCGAGATATCGTCGTCATATGCATAGACAAGCAAAAAATAA
The DNA here is from genome assembly GCA_900184695.1 of Betula pendula. Taxonomy (NCBI): domain Eukaryota; kingdom Viridiplantae; phylum Streptophyta; class Magnoliopsida; order Fagales; family Betulaceae; genus Betula; species Betula pendula. The sequence goes on from FXXK01002090.1 coordinate 26,378, forward strand.
AACTATGGAGTAGCTATGTGTTTTGTTTTGAGTTTTTTTTGGTCGATATGCCACGTGTACCACTACACCTAACTAACGATGTGTAACTTGTCCGTAGTGGTGGCTGTTATAATAAAAGGTAAAATAAAAACAAAAAAAAAATAAAAAAAATAAATAAAAAAAATAAATAAAGTTCGACAATATATCATATTCTCGAAAATACTACTATGTGTAGCAATAACCGCTCGGCGCTAATCGCATCTATACACAGAATCACAACCATGACAAAAATGTCGCCTCCCCCCTTAAATACGAACATTTTTAATATAATATTAAAAATATAGCTTTTAAAAAAAACTAAAAACTATAATTTTTTTTTTTAAAAAAACTTACACTCAATTCTCAAGCTGAAAAAGACTTTAACCATAAAAAATTGAGATTTGAGAACTAAATACATAGGAACCAAAACAAAGAATTTATGTATTATCTTTTTTTTAAAGAAAACTACAACAGATCAATTGGATAGAATTATAAGCAATAAAGAAAAAAAAATTATAGATTTTCCTTTTCACACACCACTCTCTTATCCGTTATTTATGTATAGCGATATAAGGGTCTAGAACAAATATCTTAAAATTAAAAATAAAAAAAAAATATAAACACAAAATTTAGACAATTTTTTTTTTACACAAATAAAATAAATAAAAAAATTAAACACTCCACCTAATAGATCAAACAATTCAAAAATTTTAAAAATAATTATAAAGATTCGTTAAAAATTACTTTTTAAAAAATAAAATTAAAAAAAGAGGGCATTTGGTCATATTCATATAAAAAACGTTCTGATAAGGTATAATTTTGTCTTTTTGTTCATTGGCTTATACTTGTCATTTGTTTGGGTTCAGTGATATATGATATGGAAGAGGGGAATAGAATGATTGTCACAATTGAAAGTTTGGAGGGAATTGTTCCTTAGGTGGTAGTTTGAGGTGGGGTATGTGGACTTTCCCTAAAAAAACATACAAAAGATCTATTTTGTGATTTTTTCATTGGCTGGATTTAATTTTAACTTTTTATATAAAAGGAGAGTGTAATTTACATTACAGCATTTAAGTCTAAATCACAAAAGACTTGATCGTATGATTTTTTCGTACTAACTAGTTCAACCAGTAGCTTGTAGTTATTCTAATCTAAGATGAGTATTGATATTCTAGGAAACTCACTTGGGTATTTAAAACTTATATTACATGTTATGATAATTAGTTTTATGGTATTGATTTTATTATATTTGGGTATTTATATTATAATTAATATCCATTGAGTTGTACCTCCGTTAAATTTTTGTAAACTTTTAATGAATAGCGCAACAACATTAATTCAAAATACTACTTCATTTTTAGAATTTTGTTATATTTTTTTTAAAAATAAAAGTTACAGGCTGGATATTTAATTTTAAAGAATTTTAGTAAGGTTTAACGGTAAAAATAGTCAGAAGATGGTTAAATGATACAAATTAAAAGTACGAGGATTCAAAATGAGAGAAATCAAATATCATGAAGTATTTCAAAACGCGTGAAGTTTCCCTTGATTTTATGAGTAGCTATTACAATCACTGAATTAGACAAGTTTTATTTTTTATTTTTTGAGTTTAATGTAGTAGGCATGCATAAACCTATCTTGGTGAAATTCCTCAATATTGTAGTGGGTGGGATGGGAGATTATATGGATATGATTAGTGTATATAGTTGCAACTTTTATTAATAATCTCCTTGATTTTATCAACTTTAGTTTTGATAAGGATATCGGATCTTCTTTGTGACAGGTAAGAATTCTTTTATGTGGTTTGGGCCAAGACCGAGAGTGATTATTATGGACCCGGAACAAATAAAAGATATTTTTACCAAGATGGGTGACTTTCGAAAGCTGCGTCTAAATCCACTCACTAAGTTGCTTTCATTGGGAGTCGTGACCTACGAGGATGAGAAATGGGCTAAACACAGAAAGATAATCAACCCTGCATTCCGAATCGAAAAGTTGAAGGTTAATTATTTTACTTCAGTTTTTGTTTAAATCCATTCCGAATCAATACTTGTGTCTAAAACTAATATTTAGTGTTGTCCAAAAATTTTTAGTTAGTTTCTAATTAAAGCAGTAAAATATATGTTTAACATTATCAACCAAAGATTATAAACCATTTTTAATCTCATTTTCAATGTCTCATCCTAGAATTAAAATGGTTCTCCACCCTCACAGAGGTGGGCAGGGTAGAGTCACTCCCATTGTCTGACTCTGTGTATGTGGATCTCCACCCCCACAATGTATGTAGAGCGGAGCTCTTCCCCTTGCCCCTCTGTGATCCACCCCTACTACCCCTTCTATGAGGTGGGCGGGGGTGGAGCCACCCTCCAAGGAGGTGATGGTGTGGCGGTGAGGTGGATCTCCAACCCTTTTCTATTTGGTTTTTTTTTTTCAATATTTTTTTTTTTGGTATAATGGCTTACGTGGTAAGTTGACATGCATTTGGATGCACATGTCCCGTTTTCATTGGTATGACATAGATAATGTATACGATAACTGACAATTTTTCCGTAAAGGTTAGATAGAAAATCTTATGAGAACCTTTTTGCCACTCAAGTACAACTTAGGACTTTAATTGTCAAAATTAGAAATTCAGGTCTTTATGTATCACAAAGACAACTTAAAANCTTTGTAACAGGTAAGAATTCTTTTATGTGGTTTGGCCCAAGACCGAGAGTGTTTATTATGGACCCGGAACAAATAAAAGATATTTTGACCAAGATGGGTGACTTTCGGAAGCTGCGTCTAAATCCACTCACTAAGTTGCTTTCATTGGGAGTCGTGACCTACGAGGATGAGAAATGGGCTAAACACAGAAAGATAATCAACCCTGCATTCCGAATCGAAAAGTTGAAGGTTAATAATTTTACTTCAGTTTTTGTTTAAATCCATTCCGAATCAATACTTGTGTCTAAAACTAATATTTAGTGTTGTCCAACAATTTTTAGTTAGTTTCTAATTAAAGTAGTAAAATATATGTTTAACATTATCAACCAAACATTATAAGCCATTTTTAATCTTATTTTCATTGTCTCATCCTAAAATTAAAATGGTTCTCCACCCTCACAGAGGTGGGCAGGGTAGAGTCACTCCCATTGTCTGACTCTGTGTATGTGGATCTCCACCCCCACAACGTATGCAGAGCTTCATTGGTATGACATAGATAATGTATACGATAACTGACAATTTTTCCGTAAAGGTTAGATAGAAAATCTGATGGGAACCTTTTTGCCACTCAAGTACAACTTAGGACTTTAATTGTCAAAATTAGAAATTCAGGTCTTTATGTATCACAAAGACAACTTGAAAACTTTTCATACGATTTCCCTAAATTATCTTTGAAAACCACTTTCTGTTAAGATGCTGAAAGATATAGATAAGCTTTCTAAATGAGACTGAGTTTCACGAAGATGCAGGCTAACAAGATGCCATTTCCTACTATTCCGTTGTAGATTCTTATCTAAGACTTGGATCTTAGAAGATTTAACATAAACACATTTCCATGCTGAACTCCATAGGTAACTCTCAAACATCTGGTTAATTAGCACATGTTTGTGACCCAAAACTTTAGGGTGGCATTGTTCAAATCTTGCTTGGAAATTGTTTGACTTTTGGTTGTTTGTGATTGCAAGGAATTACTATTGTCTGGTATAATTGTATTCCCGTGAATATGTTCTTATAAATTGTACCTCCACATCAAACATCTGGTTAATCTTTCTTAAGGGTTCGTTTGGATTTGCAATTTCAAAATGTGTGATTTAAAAAATAGCGATTTCAAAATTTGATTTTTTTAAATACAGTTAAGTGTATGGTAAAATCGTAATTCGACTTTTAAAATCGCAGTTTGACTAAGGTTGCTCGTATATCCAAACGGGGTGCATCGAAAAGAGAGTTGGGATTCCATTTAAACACTTTAATACTAAATAGTTTTGTTCCCTTTTCGATCTTTTAAATCTGAATTTTACCTTATGATTGCTACAGGAAATGTTACATGCATTTTATCAGAGTTGCAATGATACGATTAGCCAATGGGAGAGGTTGATTGGTGAAGAGGGGTCCTGTGAGTTAGATGTATGGCCTTATATTGAAAACTTATCAGGTGATGTGATTTCTCGATCAGCATTTGGAAGTAGCTACACAGAAGGATCAAGAATATTCCAACTCCAAAAAGAACAAGCCCAACTCCTTATTAAAGTTGTACAATTTGTTTACATTCCAGGATGGAGGTAATTAATGTCTAAATTTTTTAAGTTCAGCTGTCAAGTTAGTTTTTGAAGATGTCAGTTGATCACCAGCGAATCAGTTTGACCTTTTTTTGTTCTTTACCTTGCAAACTTATCGATTTGGAGCTCGGATCTCTTGCATTTTATAGAGTGTTTCCCGTGTATAGTTGTTTGAAGGAAGGTTTGTGGCTTAACAGAATTTGATTTTGTGGCCCGCACTCCCTTAGGTCATGCTTCCGTCATTCTCTAGTTGTAATATAATACTAGCGATCCAGGTGGCAGGGACTGGGATACTATGGAAGCAACTCCTCTTGATATCCTTTGCGCCTGCTTATTCATAATAGGTTTGATCTGGCCATCCTAGTCAATTTAGGTTTGGCCGGCCTAGATACCTTCGAGCTTGGTCGGCCTGATACGGTTGACGTCTAACCGGCTAGTTTGGCTTGTTGCCACTAGGCCTGGCTTATGGGCCTGTTTAATAACTATGGAAGACCTATTTCTAAAGGGGTTTATTATTTGGTATACCAATTTCTATTGAATTATGGTTAGTTTAAGAAATAGTGTAACTGAATTGGGACAAGAAATGCAGCAAACTTTCAACAAATTTTAACTTTGCTCCATCAACCTATTTCAATTCATTATTCTCATGGTTTTAGTGAAGAACAAATCTTGCAGTTTATTTGATGTCTTTATAATTTATTTTCCTAAACAACTTATCACAAAAGTAATGAAGAATCACATTCTTATTTCCCTTCTTCATGTCTTCACAATTTTTAAGGATTTTTGTGTGTAGGTTTCTACCAACTAAAATAAACAAGAGGATGAAGGAAATTGATAGAGAAGTACGAGCTTTGTTGAAGGGAATCATTAACAAACGAGAGAGGGAAAGGAAGGCAGGCAATGCTGTGAATGATGATTTATTAGGTATACTTATGGAATCCAATTCTAGAGAACTTCAAGAATCTGGAAATGAAAAGAATGCTGCAATGAGTATTATGGATGTAATTGAGGAATGTAAGCTATTTTACTTTGCGGGGCAAGAGACCACCTCAGTTTTGCTTGTTTGGACAATGGTTTTGTTGAGCAGGTATCCAAATTGGCAAGTGCGTGCAAGAGAAGAGGTTTTGCAAGTATTTGGCAAGAACAAACCAGACTTTGATGGGTTAAATCACCTTAAAGTTGTAAGTAATTCCTTATGCTTACTTAATTAAGATGCATCTTTCAGTATTATTTTTATGGATAAAATATACTTTAACCTTTTACGCCTCTAAACTTTAACAAGTGACACCAGGGCCCTTATACTATCACCGGTGTCAAATTATACACTTACATTTTTCTCTCCAAACTACCCTTAAAGTTTGGAAAGCACCGATGTTACATTTTAAAGTTTGAAACCATAAATGAAAATGTGGTGGTAGTTGAGGAGAGACTAAAGTAAATTTTTATCTATTAAGTTGATTTATTCAATTTCTCTACGTTCAAAATAGTGATTTAATATGTAATCATAAGACTTGGATATCTGTTAAATAGTTTTTAGACATACACCCGAGAAAATAAAACATTATAAGTCTATCACCATGGTTAACAAGATTGAATCCATAACACAGGTAACCATGATACTGCATGAGGTTCTGAGGTTCTACCCGCCGGTAACTTCGCTGAATCGAGGAGTTGAGAAGGAAACAAAGCTAGGAAATTTGATGATACCAGCTGGAGTGATGATTTCTTTACCCACAATCCTTGTCCACCGTGATTGTGAACTTTGGGGAGACAATGCAAAGGAGTTCGACCCAGAGAGGTTTTCAGAAGGTGTTTCAAAGGCAACAAAGGGCCAACTATCATTTTTCCCTTTCGGAGGGGGTCCTAGGCTATGCATTGGACAAAACTTTGCTATGATGGAAGCGAAAATGGCTTTGTCATTGATATTGCAGCACTTCTCATTTGAACTTTCCTCATCCTATACTCATGCTCCTTTCACAATTATAACTCTTCAACCTCAATTTGGTGCTCACATTATACTGCACAAACTCTAGCCAGTATCAAAATAAGCAACTCTTAATTTGTATTACTATTGAATCAAGGTATTTGGTTTAATCTTGCTACACTGCCATCTTATTCATTCATAGGGTATTTATACAAGTGTTTGAGATTTACAAAAGGAAAACAAAGATACAGAATTTAATGTAATTGATTTTGATTTTCCTTGGTGAAATATACTAGGCGTTGGCTTGATTTCACGGCTAATTGTCAGTTGAAAGTAGATTCATATTTCTTAGGATTCACCTTATATGTATATTGCCTGAACATGAAGTTGTAACTTTAAACAAGCATGCATGTGTCAAGCTCTCACAAGAAACTGAATTTTTCCATATAAATCATTAGTGATATTAACTTTTTCCATGTATTTGGCATGGGGTACTAGATGCCTAGAGGTCATCAAGCATTTAAAGAACTTTGGACACCTCACTCAATGATAATTGATTAAAAAGAGAAATATTGCACATACTCCCAAGTGCTCACTCCCTAATGTAGTACTGAAAATCACCATTGGATGCTATATGTACTTTTATTTGTCATTTGATCCGATGATAATTTTTACTGTTACGTCAAAGAGTGAACACTTGGAAATACCTATAGCAGTCCATAAAAAAATGTCAATGTGATATGAAATAACACCTCACTCAGTGGGATAGTTGATTAAGTAGTTAATCTTTTAAATTGCATCATTCTTTAGAATCCCTCTAATTTGAGTCATTTGACTGGCATAGGGGTTTGTTAGTCTTTTTTCCCTCTTCCTAGCATCGAGGTATTAAGTGTATCGCCCCCACTTAACTACTGGGTTTGTCGAGCGTGTTAACCCACTTGACTCCAGGGTTGTTGAGTGTATTCAACTCCCCCCCACCCCCTCCCCCCCCCCCCTCAACACCTTGTGGTTATGTCAAAATCACATTCTCATAATCTCTTTTCAATTTTCAAAATCAAACTTTTCCTTACAAACCTCTTTCTTTTAAAACATTTTTTTTCTAAATTATTTTTCATTCGTCACATGTAACATACATTACCATACATGAACATAATTAAACGATGGCTCTTTGTCGATCACAATGAAATCATGCTTATAATAATACATAATATCATGTAACATGCAAAATAGTTTAAATATCTGCCAGTAAGTTTGTACTTACAGTTTTTGCTTAAATCTCATGTTACACTTCCCTTGGTTTGAAACTGTGATTCCTCTGCATACACATTGTATCTTTCCAAGATGTTAAGATAAAATTGGACTTAAGAAAAAAAAAGAATGAAAATTTGCCCAGTGGGCTCATTCACAAAATTTGATATGACAAGCTACAAACAAGGTGAACTAGTGTTGCTCTTTCACAATCTTGTTCTTATGAGGTGTTGGCAAAATGGTTCGTCCACAATGCTCGATCATACGAGATCGTATGATGCAAGCGAGTAGCTTAGTGTCCTTGTTTGCATTTGGCATTTGTACGGGTTGCGTACTAGGGTAGCAGTGTGGTCCTTTAGCAATGGGCTTGTGAACGAGTTGCATATAGGGTAGGTCAATAGGGTTCGTCTGCATTGGCGTTCGGATGAGCTTTTGGACGAGTGCTTTGCATAATTGTTCGTTTGCAATGTCGATTGAACGAGTTAAGAACGAATTCACATATTCGTTCGAACGAGGGTATTCTAGTTTGGACAAGTCGCGAGGGTATAAATGGGCTGAACTGCGATTTCAGCCTCATTTCTCAAATTTGTCTCATCTCTCTCACGCCATCCTCTCATCTCTCTCCTAGGGTTTGATTTTGAGGTTTGGGTATTGATTCAAAGGAGTTTACAAAGCTAAATCTAACATTGGAAACGTGATTTTCGGTGTTGGAACTCTGTTTTCACTGATCAATCTGCGGTAAATCGTTAAACCCTAGATTTTCTTTCTGTTGGGTGAATTCTTGGGGTTAATGTCCAATTCTTCAAATTTCTTTAGGGCTTTTACTTGTTTAAGATTCCCTAGCCTGGGTAAAGCTTCGGGTTGGAGTTTCGTGGACCAAAACTACGGATATCTCCAAATCAATGTATAAGCAAGACCCTAGATTTCTTGAGTTGTGATAAATTGGTGATTTTTGTGGTAAACACTTAATTTATCTATGGGTTGGGTTAATTTGACGAGATGTTAATAATTAACCCTAAGTTTTAAGAAAAGGTAGTGCTTGGGTTAAATAGAGCACTTTGAGATGCTAGATTCAAAGTATAGTGTGAGTTGAGTTTGATAGTATTTACAATGTCATAAATGCAGCTAGGCATTGCAAAGCTTGAGTTGAAGACCCTTCTCAAACATCAAGTGGATTTTTAAGTATATTACTTAATGACGAAAATAAAAGGTTTTTAATTGTTTTTAAAGCATGAAAATATACATGTTGATTGCAATGATATGTTATGATGATAAATGCTTTGTGAATACTTTCAATTACTTTACAAGTGTTAAGCTATGTTTTATGAATTGTATTGAATGTAAATGATGTTAAATATGAACATGAAAGTCAAAGAATATTAGTTTTATTACATGTAGCATTATCATGAGCAAGAACAAAGAAATGATGTAAAAAAAAAAAAAAACCCAAGTTACTATAAAAAAGAAATAAAAAAGAAAGACTAAAGATAGACCAATTGAATGGACAACAAGCATTTCTCTTGTTTTATTAAGTTCCTGTAAGTTCTTTAAGACATGTTTTGATAAAAAAAAATAAATAAATAAGAAAAAAAAAAGCAGCTCATGATAGTGTGATCTGGGCAAACTTTTGTGCTTACGTGTGCTCTTTTGCAGGTGTTTACTATAAAATGTACCAACAATGTTCAATGGGCCAACTCCTTTCCTATATAGAGTGAGTGTACGAGCTTCTTCAAGTGTCCACAAATGAGCCTAAAACAAACAGAATTTCCATCCACATAAAACTATTTTCTCATTGTTATACAAAGTCTTATTAGGATTATGTTATATAATATTTGGGAGTCTTGGGGGTAAGCATGTTATCCTTTAGAGTCATCTCTTTTTTTTTTTAATTCCAATTCTTGTAAAACTATAAACGGCATCCTACATTCATTAATAAGAAAAATGATAGAAATCATTCTGCTGTACAATTTCGTACAATGGATTTGCAAAAAGGATAGACACGAGATGTACAACGAAATGATGTCTAACATCTCTCTATTAATAAAAGGAGAGATCAGAAATATAATTTTTCTAAGGGAAAAACTACATCTGCCCTCCTCTAACTACTGGTCTATTTGCAATGTCTCTCTTAGTGTTTCAATTTTTGCAATATTCCCTCAATCTAGATAGAGGCTTTGAAAATAGGAGGGTCGAAATGTAAGTTGCACTAAACCTTGGGGAAGTTTTTATAATTTTCGCTAAATTTAATTTTCACTAGTTAACAATACAAATTAGCATCTCATATACAATAATTAACTTTTCAGTTACTTAAGTGAATATATAATTGGCTTTTCTATTAATCATTCAAGCTTTTTACATGTTATAAAAAATAATGGAATAATAGTCAACCTCTTCTTAAATGGCCTTTGCACAATAACATTCTTACTTCTGGTATGAAAATTCAAGTTGCTTTTTTGTTTGATTCATTTGAGAAATGAATATAATTCAACAAGAAAATTTTTGTTATTTAACTATTAACAGACATTGAAATGTTTTAGTTTACCTCCATCCTGGAATGTAAATAGATTGTGCACTTTTAATTGTCAGTTCCGCTAGCTCTCTTTGAAGTTCGAAAATCTTTCTTCCTTCTTCATAATTGCTCCCGAAGGCTGTTCGAGAAATCATATCACTTGACAAATTTTGGAGATAAGGCCATACATCTAACTCAATTGAACCCTCTTTAGAGACCAACATTTCCCATTTGCTAATCATGTCACTGCAACTTTGATGAAATGTTGGTAACATATTCTACAGCAAAGAAGATGAAAAAAAAAAGAGAAAGAAAAATTTCACTTACCACTGCTAATTTTTATTATTTTTGCAATCATATCCTTAAACTTTAAAAAGTATCAATTTGGGGTTACCATCTTTCAGAAGTTTGCAATGTTAACCCTCCAGTCCAAATTTAGCATTAAATTCTCAAAATACCTCCGTCGTTTTTGTTTTTATTTTTAATTTTTAATTATTAAATCAAAGTATTTTTCTAATTTTATAAACATCTTAGAGGTAATTTGGGGATTTCACTCATCAACCGTTTGATTTAATGCTGAATTTGGACGTGATGGTTAACATTGCAAACTTCTTAAAGATAGCAACTCTAAATTGACACTTTTTAAAGTTTAAGAGTATGATTGCAAAAGTGATAAAAGATCAGGTGTGGTAAGTGAAGTTTTTCCAAAAAATAACAAAGGAAATACATAGGTGAGTATCGAAGCAAGCATATAAAATTAGCATATATCACATATACAAACATTTCAATTGGGTATGTTTGTTAAGTGTTTTGAATAGTGTTTGACTAAAAGTAACTATTTTTATGCGAATGCTTCTTTGAACAGATAGAGAGAGAGAGAAGAAAACAGTTCTACAAAGTATTTGAATCATACCGATGGAATTAAATTTGGGACTAACTTTTGAGATAAGAAAAACATTTATGACTCAACATACAACATTTTCAGCCAAAATCCAAACAGTAAGTTCACTTCAAATGCCATTAATTGTTGAATCTAAATGGAGTAGAACGAATGGCAAGAATAAACTAACCTTCAGCTTCTTTAGATGGAACGCTGGATTGATAATTTTTCTGTGTTTAGCCCATTTTTCATCCTCATTTGTTGCAAGGCCAGTTGCTAGCAGTTTGGAAAGTGGATTTCCACTTGTCTTCCGAAAGTCATAGATCTTGGAGAAGATATCTTTTAATTGTTCAGGGTTCATAATATTCACCCTGGGTGTTGGGCCAAACCACATAAAAGAGTTCTTACCTGCATATATATACACATCAACTAGATCACTTAAGTCAAGCTTTTCTTAAACATTTCTTAATCCATAGTTAAGAAAGTACAAGATAAATATCGAAATCCTCATCACATTAAAAGTGATTAGTTGTACTTGAAGGGCTTTAGTTTATGTCTCCATTAGATACAAGTTAGAGATATTTCAGCTAGAGCGCTCGATCCAAGGATATTACCCATCCCCAATTTGTAACGTGGCATCCCAACTTGGGTCCTTATCACTTCAGCATGAAGATAACATGTATTTGATTGATCATTATTTGAACAAAGAATGGTTCTCTCTTCCAGTGTCAAATTGCAGTTGCACGTGAGATATTGTATTTACCCCAGGGACAATATCCTTTGCATGGAGATTGAGTAATGTTACATACCACACAAACATTCCATAAATATCTTATAAAGCTGATGTGGCAAGATTTAGTAGCCTTTGGATATATATATTCTAAGAGAAATGCTACATTTCCAACTTTTTTGTCCAACTCCATCCAACTTTGTATATATGAATAAAGATGAGCCCCACAAATGTAAAATAAAACTCTTTAACAAACTTTGTATATGAGGCTTATCTTTATCCACATATGCAAAGTTGCATAGAGTTTGACAAAAAAGTTGGACATGTAGCATTGCTCATATTCTAATGTGGTTGATCCAAGATCTACTAGACCCTAGTCACCCTATCACGTAAGTTTTTGTGAAATGTTTATGTGGTATATAGTTTTATTTATGGAGATTTATAAGAGATGGAGAAAAATTTAATTTAGATTCTTGCAATTTAAGAAAGGTACCTCATTGGATAAAAAGAGAGAGGGAGAGAAAACACATTTGATTTTGAATAGATTAGTGAAGGAAGAAATTAATCTCCCTAAAGATAATATCATATTATGTCATATTGGTGTTGGGATGGCATTAACGAAGGAGGATTGAGCTTGTGTGCTGTAGTAAAAGCACACAAGCTGTAGATAAATTAAGGGCCCAAAATTTTTACAAAAAATTTAAAATGCATCTTGACCCTTAATTTATTTACAGCTTGTGTGCCGTAGTTTTTTACTACAGCACACAAATTGTAGATAAATTAAGGGCCCAAAATTTTTACAAAAAATTTAAAATACATCTTGACCCTTAATTTATTTACAGCTTGTGTGCCGTAATTTTTTACTACAGCACACAAATTGTAGATAAATTAAGGGCCCAAAATTTTTGCAAAAAATTTAAAATGCATCTTGACCCTTAATTTATCTACCGCTTATGTGTTGTAGTAAAAACTAATTGTGTGCTGTAGTTTTTATCAAGCGCTACAGAAATAGAAATTGTCACCCCATTCAATCAATTTGTCCTTTTTTTAAGGACAAAAGACAACACATGTAGTTCCACTAAAGTTTGTCGGAGAGTTTCATATTGGTTAGATGTTGAATTTGTAATGTCTTTCAAGTACTAGTTAGACATCTCCTTAATTAGATGCTTTTAGCTTTCTTTAGTTGGTTGGACATTTTTCAAAACGATGGAGGGGAATAGGGATGTCAGAAACTTAGTATGAAAATTGGACATTGTTGAACAATAATGTCTTATTTGGATTTTGGGGGATTAGGAGCGGGTCCTATCACTCTCGGTAGCTCTGACACTACTTAAGGGCTTAATAAAAATTCAAGGAAAATAAATGATAATAATAATAAGGGATAACTTTACTCTTTTTTTTTTTTTTTTTTTTTTTAAGAAGGGATAACTTCACTTACTTCTCTTGAATTGTCACCCATTTTACAATGTTTCTCCAAAATTCAAAGTCACTCAATTTAGTCTATCGAACTTTCAATTTTTTTCAATTTCTCCCATCCGTTAAGATTTTTCGTTAAATCATAACGAAAACGTGTCAAAATTCTCAAAATACCCCTATTATTTTTAAGAAAAAAATAAAAAAAAAATTGCAAGAATTTAGGCGTTGGTCAAGATTTTACAGAATTTGCTAAAATGCTCACGCCTAAATCTTTGAAAAAAATTTTATAAAAAAAAAAACAGGGGTATTTTGGAGATTTTGAAAGTATTTAATGGAAAGTTCTAACGGAGGAAAACATTGGAACTAATTGGAAGTTCGATATACTCAATTGAGACACTTTGAATTTGGAGGGGAGGCATCGTAAAAGGGATAATAATTATGAAGGTTAAGTGAAGTTATCCCTAATAATAATAATAATTGTTGTTATTGTCAAACTCAAAATCCATTTTAAATGTCCAAACTTCTGTTGGTGAAATCCAACCTAGTATGTTTCATAATTAAGCTCATGTCAATTTCTTTTAGGAAGCCCATGGCGGAGTAACCAAAAAAGAGAGAGAACATAAAAATCCTACTTAGAATATAAAAATGCCAACAAAAGCAATGGGGTATCTATATCTACTCACTTCTTCTGGCGAGCAAGAGTAGCGCTAGGCAAAAGTCCTATAGTATAAGGGAGTTCATTGCATGGATATTTTAAGGGGCTAGCTATAATTTAATTTTGAAGCTGTTTTAGCTAGTTCACTAGGAATGTTTAAGGTGAGTTCATATGCAAGGTAGTAAATTAAATTAGTAGCAATTATGTTTACCCTCTTTATCTACTATTCTATTTGTAATGTCCTTTCAATGTTTTCCTAATCTACCATTGAAGTTGTAATATCTACTTCCATGATCTTAAATGACAAAAATACACTGCCTAAGACAAAAAAAAAATTTGGAAAAATAAAAAGAAAAAAAAAATTCAGAAAAAAGAAAAATGAAAAAAGCAAAAAGTACTGCAGAAACGAAAAACAAAATTCTAAAAAAAATCCAAAAAAATGTAATTTTGTCATTTTGAGAGTGAAAGGGAACATTTAAATCACAATTGTAGATTAGGAGACATTGTAAAAATTAAAACTTTTAGAAGAGATAAATGTAGTTTTTCATATTAAATTATTGATCAAATGATTAAATTTATCACTTCTTATAAGTTTAAGCATTTAAAATAAATGATGATTTAACATGATATTAAAGCGAAAGATCTTGAGTCGATTACCCTTATTTCAATAATTTCTTTAATTTATTAATTAAATAATTAAATTTAACCATTTCTTTAAGCTTTTCTGATAAGTAAAAGGCAAGATGGGTTGGAGTAGTATGAGAGACGTACCATAATTTTTGACATTTTGATGGAAGAAGGGGACGACACGCGGTGCAATGTCATTGAGAAGTTGATGGGCTTAGACCTTGCTTGATTGGTCATCTTGGAGCCTCCTTCAAGTCTCCAAACAGAAGCTTGTAGGAGTTGACGCTGAGGCCTTGGTCTCTTAGGGACCTCTCTAGCTTCTTCGGCCTCACCCACGCCCATCTCAACACTCTCCATGCTGATCTAACAATTAGCACCACAGTGGAAATAATGGAAAGCGCAAACCAGGGGAATGACATAATTTCCATGTTGAACAGAAAACAAAGAAAGAGAGTGTTGTGACAAAACGGAATTTAAGATCTCGAAATAAGCAAAAAATAGCAGAATAGAAAATAAACTAGTCACACAAAACATCAAGATTTAAGTGGTTCAGCTTAACAAGCCTACATCTACTGGTGGAGATGATCCGGAAGAAATTCACTAACAAAAGATAAAGTACAAATTAGTAGTAGGGAGAAAACCACTCAAAATCCAAAGCTCCAATACACCCAAATCTCACTCTCACACAAAAGAGAATTAATAACAAAAAGAGAAGAAAAAAAAAAAAACAACTCTTAATCCTCAAGGTGTCGTGCGGTACAAACACTGTGAGAAAACTAACAAAGAGACTTTGTAGTGGGCTGCACTCTCCAACGCACTACACTGTGCGTGCTCTCTTCTATCTCAAAGTCGAACAGCCCTATTCCTTTTATAAGGTGTGAAGTCGGCTAAGGAAATCAAACACCAAATTGTATTAGTATTACTAACATGTTGGAACTCCAAAACCAACTTGTAAAAGGAGAACCAAAACAAGGCTGAAACACTAAAAGCCGAAAGACAAAGTTGGGGCCCACCACTTGACTTAAGACATTCAAGTCATAACACTACAAATCTCCACCTTGACTTGAATTTCATCAAGGCCCTCAATGCAAATCTCCTCATGATGTCTCCTCCAAAGCCTCTAAGAGTAATCACAAACTACAAACACCAATCAAGTCCAAGCGATGCTTGAACTTGAAAAATGGAACTGATTTAGTTAGCATATTTGCTGGATTTTCCGCCGTGACAATTTTCATCAATGTGATATCACCCTATGTCACAACCTCCCAAAGAAAATGATATCTGACATTAATCTGCTTGGTCCTCTCATGATACATTTGATTTTTGGTCAGATGTATTACGCTCAGGCTATCACAAAATATAATAGTCTCATTCTGTTATAAACTCAGATCATTGACCAAACCTCTTAACCAAATTGCTTCTTTCATTGACTCCACCGCTGCCATATACTCTGCCTCTATAGTGGACAAAGCAATTGTCGACTGTAATGTCGCTTTCCAACTAATGGCAAACCCTATGTCATACAGAGTACTCACTGACCAATGGATTTTCTTCGCACCACCAAAATCCATCATTTCAAATTCATCACCCAAAAGAGATTTCAATCTCTTAACTTCAAACATGTTTTTAGCAACAATAAGTATATCATCCACATAGAGCAATAAATAAACAAAAGAACCATCTAACAATTATCTGTAATACATGAGGTGCTTGTACCACTGACGATGAGATTGTTTCAAGCCATACGACGATCTTCTCAACTTGACAGTCTTAGCACTCTTAGACAATTTCACCAAATCACATGTTTGGTTCTTATGAAAAGACTCAATCTCCCCATTCATGGCAATAACCCGATATGCAGACTCACTACTTGTGACATCTTCTGAAAGAGCCGAAAGCTTCTGGAACGTGGTGTTCTTTGCCACAGTAAGTGCATGCGCTACCAAATCTGCATAGCCATATCTCTAAGGTGGACTAATCAGCCTCCTCTGTCTACCAGTCGCAATAC
Organism: Betula pendula; assembly: GCA_900184695.1. Taxonomy (NCBI): domain Eukaryota; kingdom Viridiplantae; phylum Streptophyta; class Magnoliopsida; order Fagales; family Betulaceae; genus Betula; species Betula pendula. The sequence continues at coordinate 42,655 of FXXK01002090.1, forward strand.
CGATATCTTGCTCTTCTTGTGGATCATCATCAAAAGAACCGGAATCATGACTATCTGTGACGGGCTGATCTTGAGTGTCATCTTGCACCATCTATAAAGCTTCCACCTGAAGCTCCACCTCCATGCTATGACCCAACCACATTTGTCATAACCGGGTAGTGTCTGACTCTAGATTATCTGAAGAAGACACAACATCTGAACCTGTCACCGTACTACCCTGAAGAAAGTAGAGGCCATCAACCTTGTTACCTTCCATCACAATCAATGAGTCATTACTAACCCTGATAACTCTACCTTCACCGGAATACTTGTATTCAAAGGAGTCCAAAGTGCTCAAGAAATAAGATTTTTCTTCAAATCTGGTATGTGTCGAACATTCGTCAAAGCTTAACAATCTCATTGTGCATCCTTATTTTGATTGTACCGATACCAATAATCTTGCAGGCAACATCGTTTCCCATCAAGACTGTACCACCATTTACTGACTTATAAGTACTAAACCAATCCTTTTTAGGGGACATATGAAATGTACATATAGTATCAAGGATCCACTTGTTAAAATGACCATCAGAAACAGTAACTGCAAGGACAAAGTCTGAATCCTCATAATTTTCTTTGACAACACTAGCCACAGAAGAGAAACTTGGCTCATCACCTTCCTCTTTATTTTGCAGCTTCGGACACTCAGATTTGTAATGCCCATACTTTTTACAATAATAACACTTAACATTGTTCTTCGAGTTGGATTGCGATCGGCCTCCTTTATCTAAGTCTCTCTCACTATATCGATATCTAGAATTAAAGAATTTTTCTGAACGGCCCTTAACAAATAAACCCTCTGCCTGATTATCACTACCTTTCCCATTTAATCGTGACAAAACAGAATTTAGGATCTCTAAATAAGCAGAAAATAGCAAAACATAAAATAAACTAGTCACACAAGATACCAAGATTTAAGTGGTTCAGCTTAACAAACCTACATCCATTGGCGGAGACGATCTGGAGGAAATTCACTAACAAAAGATAGAGTACAAATTAGTAATAGGGAGAAAACCACTCAAAACCCAAAGCTTCAATACACCCAAATCTCACTCTCACACAAAAGAGAATTAATAACAAAAAGAGAAAAAAAAGAAAAACTCTTAATCCTCAATGTGTCGTGCGGTACAAACACTGTGAAAAAACTAACAAAGAGACTTTGTAGTGGGCTGTACTCTCCAACGCACTACACTGTGTGTGCTTTCCTCTATCTCAAAGTCAAACAACCCTATTCCTTTTATAAGGTGTGAAGTCGGCTAAGAAAATCAAACACCAAATCATATTAGTATTACTATCATGTT
>FXXK01002091.1:16929-43604 GCA_900184695.1 Betula pendula
AAAAGTTTTTATGTTAACATTAAGAGTTTGTAATGAATAAAAGTTATTATTCACTGATTAGTTTTTTAGCATATGGCATATGATCTTTTGCATGTCCATTGTGTTTATCCCTATATGAAAAGGTCGAGAGATTACATTGAATATGGTCTATGGGTGTGAGCAAAGGTTATTGTCACACAAGGTCTTAGTTTATGATCCTTGTAGTCTGAAATTTTTTTTGTTTGCAGTCGGCAATGGAATTGGCCATTCCATTGATGAAGATTGTTACACAATAATTTATATGATTTACCTTAATTAGGCAAAGAAAAGGCTTCGGGTTGATGTGTAAGTGTATAAGGCAATATGCACTGAACGGTTCAGGAGTTGTCTTTTTGTAAAAATATTGTATTTGGAAAAGACAATAATTCTCAGACTACTTATACTAATGATTCTAAATCTTGATAGGAACTTAGATGTCTAGTATAGGTCACTTTGATGCATCAAAGACTGAGACCTTAAATGTGGTCAACATCCTCTGTGCATTGGGTGATCACATGTAGCATTGTGAGGGAAGCTTTACTTAAGAAGAAATCAAAGTCCTTTTAATTGGAAAATGATAAGAAATTCCCCTTAAATAGGATTTTATAAATGTTTATTGTTAGTGTTTGGTTAGAGTATTTTGGTAAGGAGAATTCCAAAATATATATTTGTGAAAGGAGGATTCATAGATAGAGAATAACTAAGTTAAAATTTGGTATGCAAGGAATAAGAGGCAGAGAATTAGTGTGACAGTATGACAATCCTAATTCCGCTGCAGAGAATTTCATGTAGGAATCATACTCAACCATAAGTGAGCGAAAGGGAATTTTATTGATTTAATAAAGAATAAATTTTGGGGTATAGTTACAATTGTTTAGTGAAATCAAATTGTAATTAAATAGTGACTTGAGATAGTCGAATTTATTAACCAGATTTATTTTTCCCTTCAAGTCCCTCACCAAGCTATTGTAAATTAACCACAGTCAGACTTTTATTTATTAGGCAAGTTATTTTAATTAATTAAAACATGGGCTAAGGAAAAAACTATGCAAAAATTGCAAAGAGATGATATTTGGGCTTGGGATAACACGCAAGCCATGGCAGGTGTAATTGATGCATGAGCTAGGGAAAAATTTTCTGGCCCCATCCGTCACTTAAGGACTTAAGTGGAGGCTAGGGTTTTTTACTAACCCTAGTCATCTACGACTAATCCCACATGGCTAAAGTTTCTCCTTTCTTAGGTTTTCAACGTATATAACTAGAGGTGCTTGAAATTTCACAATACCAATTCACTATAGTTCTTTTATATTTACAAAAAAAAAAAAACTATTGTTTTTGTTGAGTTAACACTTAGAAAACAAAGTTTAATATTTTGAAGAGCTAGAAAGAGCCCACACTATTGGTTATGTATAGTCATTGGTGAGAAGATCTGAAGGTCACAAGTTCTTGAGGTAGCCGTTTTTTTGAGGAGCAAGGAGCAAAGATTCTTTGCTCATAAAGCAAAGGAGTGGCCTTGATCTCCAAGTAAGTAATTATCTTCTTGCTAGTTTAACTTTTAAATAGCAATTTTCTTCTGAAAGTTTGATCTTGGTTAGATAATAGTTTATTTTCCGCTGCGCAATTTTGTTTTTGCCATAGTATTATTCCCAGCAGTGGCAACTCCACAATCGTATAGATCTTGTGGTTGTAGGTAATGAAGGCATCGATGAGGATCTGATTACCTCGTATTTAGGCTTCTACGATTGAGGCCGTGGATATAGGGCATTTTGTTTGGCTATGTGTTATAGCCTTTTTTTTTTTTTTTGTAGTTGTACATCATTTTGTTATGTACATGAACAGTTATGATGTATATGGCATTGTGTCTTATGTGGTACATCATTATGTTATGTACATGAACAGTTGTGATGTATATGGCATTGTGTCTTATGTGACACTTTGGTATGTAATAGGTAATACAATGTTAAAGTTTCAAAAATATAGATGTTCATGTCAGCTTTGTGTGTTATATATTATTGTGGTATGTTTAGATGGTTCCATTGTGATGCTATAATCTCTAATGTGATTTGCTCACGCTTTGAGATGCCATAGGTTATGTACAGGTATTGTGACAACTTGGTTTTTATTTTTAAAAAAATGTACGTTTTGGAATCGGGTCACCACACCTAGCCTCTCCATTATTGTGCCAAGAGAGTTTCTTGTTAATCCTTTGTTGCTTTCTCTCTTAGAGTTTGTTCTTGTTCAAGCCACACCATACAAATCCTTCAACCATCAAGGAGTCTACCAGTGGGTCGATAAAGAGAGGCACTCATAGAAGGTTGGCCAACAGAGAGTTGGAGTAGAGGCAAGCAGTGAGCTTGTTGCTCATACATATTGTCTAAGTATTTTACAATGGTTGTAAGTTTACTTTGCCTGTAATTTAATCTTTTATATTATAGTAATCTCTTGGGTTTGGCTACATAGAAGTGGTTTTACTCTTGAAATTTCAAAGGGTTTCCACTTTGTAACCAAAATCCATGTATTTATGTTTTAAACAATATTTCATATTTCGTTATTTATTGTTTTATCGTGCTTGTTGCCATTGAGGGGTTGTATTCGGTCCTATCCAAAAGGATTAGGGAATACTACACTTATTCCCCTGTCTACCACCCCATTTGCAATGTTCTCCCAAATTTCATAAAGTTGTAATGTGAGGAGCTATTCTACCAACCCCATTTAGTTACCCCCTTGTCGTTAAAATTTTTCTTTAAGTTAGACAGCTAACATGCAAAAAGTCCTTTATACCCCCATAGAATTTATAAAATTATAACTATGCCCTTTGATTTGATTTGATTTTTATTTTTTATTGTGTATGAAGTCCGCTTTTGTTTTTAAGTTTTTATTTTAAGAAGGGGTATTTTTTTTATTTTTGCTTCCCTTATTAGAATTTAACAGAAAAATTCTAAAGGAGGGGGTAATTGATGTAAAGAAATACGATTTTCAAATATTATGAACAACTGATTCTCAAGTAGTGCAACAAAGTTACACTAGCCCAAGGACTCACAACCTAAGGTAGAAGAAAGACCAAAACTAAATGGGAAAATATACTTCTTATTTATGAAATATTACAGCAATAGTAAAAACTTGGTTTGTGTAACACCCCGGTCCCATATTGAAAAAATGAGAAATAGCCCACATAGTGGCTAGTGCTTTTTTATGGGTTGTTACAAATGGTATCAGAGCCACTTAGTAACGCTAGGCCATGTGATATTGGAATACTGCATGACGTGGCCCTGACGAGGACATCAGGAGTTTTAGAGGGGGAGTTTGTAACACCTTAGTCCTATATTGGGAAGATGAGAAATAACCCATATAGAGTGGGTAGTTTATAAAGAGAGTCATGAGTATTGAGTTCCACATTACTTAGTTACTAGGTGAAACTGGGCTTTATAAGTAATTGTATGAAAACTTCAAATTGACTAGTCCTTTTGGAGTGATAACGCAGATGTGGCTAATGCTTTTCTCTGGGTCATTACAGTTTGGACCACACTTGCACAAGATAGAAGAAGGTTTTGGTGAGGTATGATGGAATGAGAGGCTTGGAAGCATGTCTAGGGTATATATAAGGGTTAGGAGAAGGTTCTAGAGAATATTAATACTTCACTTAATAAGATAAGAATAACTTTTCATGTGACCAAGGAAGTATTGAAAGATGTAAGGTTGTATAGAAAGATGAAGTGAATTGCATGAGGGTATTGAAAGATGATAATAATGTCTCATGGGAAGGTGTAAGGTTGTATACAGAGATTAAATGGGATGAATGAGGGTAGTGATGGTTAGATGGCCAAGGTAGAAGGTGGAAGGTGGAAAGGCTAAGAAAAGAAAAAATGTCAGGTGTCATCTATCAAGTGCAAATGAGTCCCCCCCACATTTAAAATTACATAAGTTCCTCACTACATCACTCAAAACAAAAAGAAAAAATAATAACTGTGGATTCTAGAAAATACACTTTAAAATTTAACACTCCCCCTTAAAGTGATTTTCTAGAAATGATACCAAGCTTCTCTTTTAGAGATTCAAATAGACCTTTGGAAAGTGACTTGGTGAAGATGTCAGTAATGTTGTCCATACTTCTCACCTCCAAAACTTCAATTAAACCCATAAGCACCTTTTGACGAAAAAAATGATGTTCAATCTCAATATCCTTTATCCTTGCATGACAAACCAGATTTGTTGCGAGCTTTAAAGAACTTTGATTGTCACCATATATAATTGTTGGTTTGTGAATTGATGAATAAATATCCTCGATCAGTCGACGTAGCCAAACACATTCTTGTGCAGCAAGAGAAGTCGCTTTGTACTCAGCCTCAGTTGTTGAAAGAGATACTAAATCTTGCTTCTCGCTACACCAAGAAACACAAGATGATCCACATGAGAAAACATAACCGGATGTAGACTTCCGATCATCCAAGTCACCACCCAAATCAGCATTAGAAAATCCATGTAGCTTAAAGACAACTCATTTCTTGAAGAAAATGCCCATATCAAATGTAGAGTACACATACTTCAAGATACGTTTTGCTGCCTTTAAATGTGGTTTTCGAGGTGCTTGCATGTACTGGCTAACAAAGCCAACCGAGAATGCAATGTTGGGTCTTGTAATAGTTAAGTATATCAAACTTCCTACAAGAGCCCGATAAGGATGAGGATCGGAAAGAAGCTTGCCTTCTTCACGCCTTAGCTTAATGTTTGCATCAAGATGGGTTGAGCACCACTTGCTTTGGTTCAGCCCAAATCTTCCCACAAGCTTCTTCGTATAAACCTTGTTGTGACACAAAAATTCCACCCTTGAGAGAGCTAACTTCCAAACCAAGAAAGTGACGAAGCTCCCCCAAATCTTTCATCTCAAACCGAATAAAAAGTTCAGCCTGAAGCTTTGCAATTTCTTCATCATCGTTGCTAGTAACAATCATGTCATCAACGTACAAGAGAACAATGACATGCACCTTGCTTTGCTTCTTAACAAACAAACTAGAATCTCAGTTAGAAGCAAAATAGCCACAAAATTGTAAGTATTCGACAATCTTACCATACCAAGCTCTAGGAGCTTGCTTTAATCCATATAAGGCCTTTTTAAGCTTGCATACATGTTTCGGGTGCGTCTGAGAAACATAACCATCAGGCTTCTCTAGGTAAATATCTTTATCAATTTCACCATATAAAAAGGCATTTTTTACATCAAGTTGCCATCGCTTCCACTCATGATGTGATGCCAAGGAAATGACAACTCTAACTGAAGTCATCTTTGCAATCGGACTAAATGTCTCTTCGTAATCCTCTGCATACTTTTGAGAGAATCCACGAGCAACCAACCTTGCCTTGTATCTATCAACACTGCCATCTGCCTTACGTTTTGATTTTGTAAATTCATTTGCAAGTGATGGGCTTCACTTCCTTAGGGTTTGGCATGAGATCCCATGTTTATTTTTTATGAGAGCATTCATCTCATCGTTCATAGCATCATTCCACTCCTTAACACTTGTAGCTTCATCAAAACTAGAAGGTTCACAATCATCAATAGGATTAGCAAGAAAACAAGAGTGCATACTCACAAAATTTCCATCCCTATACCGAGTCAACAGTACAATTATCCTCTTAGATCTCCTGAGAGGTAGTACACTTTCTACTTTTTCATCACCTTGTTGTTCTTCCAGCTCCCCCGTAGGAGAAGAAGAAGAAGAAAAGCTATCTGATGGCATAGGAGCATTAGGCGACAATGGTAAACTAATTTCTGTATGTGGCTGATTGTGAACACTAGTGTTACCACCAGTACTCCCAATAACAGCACCTTCCGCCTTATAATGTAAAGAGACTTCATCAAATACAACGTCCCAAGAAACACCAAATTTAAGGGTTTCGGGATCCATGTACTTCCACCCTTTTTTTTCTTTCATCATAGCCAATAAAGATGCATTTGTGAGCCTTGGCATCCAATTTAGTTATTTTTGCATCCGGCACATGAACATAACAAATAGAGCCAAAAACCTTGAAGTGCTTGACACTAAGGTTTTCTTCAAACATTAGCTCATATGGAGATTTCATGTTTATTTGGCTAAGAGGCACCGATTAATCACATAAGCAGCAGATGCCATACCCTTCGCCCATAAGGCTTTGGGTAAGTTCTTTGCATAAAGCCAACTCTTGCAAGTCTCCACCAAGTGCCTGATCTTCCTTTCTGCCACTCCATTTTGTTGTGGTGTATATGCACACAAAATCTCCCTCTCCCTTCGGATGCCGTGTTCCTGGCAAAAATAGTGAAAATTGATAGAAGTGAACTCTCCCCTATTGTCTGTTCGAAACTTTTTAATCTTCTTGTTGAGAATACTTTCCATAGTTGCTTTGAACTCTTTGAACCTAAAGAGGACTTCAGATTTCTCTTTCATAAAATATACCCATGTAAATCGTGTATAATCATCAACTAGAAGAAGCATATAAAGAGAACCCGAATACAATGGTGTAGCACAAGGCCCCATCACATCACCATGAATAAGTTCTAAAGGTAATTTGCACCGTGAACAAGACTTGTCAAATGAAAGACGATGTGCTTTTCCATATTGACAACCCTCACATACTTCATCAGTACCAAAGGTAGTCAACATAGGCAAACCATTCACCAAATTTTTTAGAACCATAGCTTTTGATTTATCCATGCTAAGATGTCCCAATCTAGCATGCCAAATTGATGCTCCATCATTTGTACTCATTTTATCAAAATAAGAAACTGTGGAGGCTAAAACAAATAAGCGTTTAATTATCTTACCCATACGAACGACATCTGCATCCAAGATTATGATATTCTGAAGAAACTTCACATCTTTTGGCCTAAACAAGACATAGTGACCAGCATCAACAGCATTGACCACTAAGAAAAAGTTATTTTTTCATTCCGAGAAGTTGAAACACACTTTTAAGTATGATTTGGTCATCTCCATCGCCTTTACGAGTCACTACCCCTTCCTTCTCAACGGGATGAATGGAGTTGTCCGCTGTGACGATTGCATCATTTCCTTTGTAATCTTGAAAGCTTGAGAATTTGGATTCATTGCCTGTGAGATGATGCCCACAACCTGAATCAACAACCCAATCATTTTTAAAATTGATTGATGACAAGTCATCAATCGTAGTGGTTCCTACCATAAAGCACGTTCCCCACTCTTCTTCATATTTGGGTTCACCTTCCTTCTTGGCTACATATCCTCCTTTGAGCTTCACATGGCAATTCTTCTTTATGTGGCCAATCTTACCACATCGATAACACTTTACACTTTTTTATTTCCACCTCGCTTCTCAAATGATTCTCCACCATTTTCATGCTTACTAGAACCATCATTTTTACCTTTGTCTCTTTCCTTGCTGAAATTTTTCTTTTTATTGGCAAAAAGACCATTGCCTTCACTTCCCGAAATGGAGCATCCAGCCATTTGTCGAACCAATGATTCTTGTGATGTGAGTAGACTTTCAAACTCTACTAAGAGGTGGGCTAAACAGGCCAACCTTGAATAGACATAACATTGGAAATATACTCCCTCTTTAATCCACGAATAATATGACGCTTCATTCGTGCCTCCGATATAGGTTCTTCTGGATCAAGGGCTGAAATCTACGAAAAACTGAGAAATAGAGAGATCACCTTGAGTTGTATTTGCCAGCTCGTTTTGCACTAGTTGCAATCGAGCCACATCCTTTTTATTGAACAACCCATCGAGGTTAGTCAAAATCTCACCAGCTGACTTACACCCAATGATATGCTTAAATACCCATGAGAAATAGATCTCTTCAAGATAGATTCCGCCTTTGCATTCGATATCCGCCATTTCTTCATGTTATTGAAGTTCTCTAAAGTATCATCCGGAGGATTCACATCACCTCCACCAACTACCTCCCATAAGTCTTCCCCAGCATATAAGACTCCATGCATGACCTCCATACCTTGTCATTAGAATGGTTTAGCACCTCAACCCCAAAATTGTTAAAGTGTCCACTGGAATCCATTTCCACACCACCAATTGATCTTCTTCACCAAGGATGAATCACCACCACCCTTGAAGCTCTGATACCATGTAGAGAAATACGGTTTTCAAATATTAGGAACAATCGATTCTCAAGTAGTGCAACAAAGTTACACTAGCACAAGGACTCACAACCTAAAGCAGAAGAAAGACCAAAACTAAATGGAAAAATATACTTCTTATTTATGAAATATTATAGCAATAGAAAAAACTTGGTTTGGACCACACTTGCATAAGATAAAAGAAGGTTTTGGTGAAGTATGATGGAATGAGAGGCTTGGAAGCATGTCTAGGGTATATACAAGGGTTAAGAGAAGGTTCTAGAGAATACTTATACTTCACTTAACAAGATAATAATAACTTTTCATGTGACCAAGGAAGTATTGAAAGATGTAAGGTTGTATAGAAAGATGAATTGAATTGAATGAGGGTATTGAAAGGTGATAATAATGTCTCATGGGAAGGTGTAAGGTTGTATACAAAGATGAAATGGGTTGAATAAGGGTAGTGATGGTTAGATGGCCAAGGTAGAAGGTGGAAGGTGGAAAGGCTAAGAAAAGAGAGAATGACATGTGTCATGTATCATGTGCAAATGAGTCCCCCCACATATAAAATTACATAAGTTCCTCACTACATCACTCAAAACAAAAAGAAAAAATAATATTGTGGATTCTAGAAAATACACTGAATAATAGATTCCTCCATTGCAACTTTTTGAAGTTTGAGAGAGATTACAAATAGAGTGTGTAACAATCCCGATCCTCCTTTAGGGGTAGAATAGTAAATTGGCCGTAAGTCCAATTTTTAGTCAAAGGTGGACTTGAGTAGCAATGAGAATGGAGAAATGTTTCCAAAGTTTTAAAATATACCTATGTTTATGAGTAATAAAAATATTAGTAATAATAAATATAACTATAATAATTTTCTTTGAGCTCATGGACTTTTTATATTTATTTACTTTTATTGTCTTTTATAAAAAAAAAAAAGGGAACACGACCTGATTTTTTATCAGACAACAGCCTAGGTTTTCCATTCCTCCTCATATTAAAAGGAATAAGACAAACCTAAAAGCCAGCCGCCTTTCACACGTTCCCTTCCCAAGAAACCTAGTCTTCTCTCACAAACAGCAGTCTCTCTCCTTCTCTTCCTCGCTCTCGTGGACAGCCAGCAGCCCTCATCTCTCTCTTTCTCTTCCGTNTTGTTAATATTTCTGCACTAAATTCTTTTCTCTTTGTCTTCTTGCATGCCGTGTCATACTCTTGAGGTAAGGGAGTTTTTTTTTTTTTCCTTTTCTAGCAAACATCCTCTGGTCTGATTCTTAAGAAAACAAGAAGACAAAAATTTCTTTTTCCTTTAAACTCCACCAAGCCGCCATGACCGAACCAGCTCCAACATTTATTTATTTATTTATTTTGTTTTCTTTTCTGCTTGTTAACGTCTTGCAGATGGAGAACCAGCCTTCCACATTTATTTTTTTTTGTGATTCCCTTCTTGGTTGTTCACGTGCCTTCCTTGGCCGTGAAATAGTTTTCTTCTCTTGATTTCTTTTTCTCTTTACAGTGCCATGGTGTACCGTGTTCTCTATGGGTTTCCTTCCCTTTGATTATTTGATAAGTCTTGAATGTTACACATTTAAGCCCCTTAACTCTCATGTGTTATACTTTTGTTTGTATTGTTATCTAATATTTTTAGTATGTTTTAGTGTTTCCTTATTTTCAGGTCTTAATGAGAATTCAAAAGATATCATGGACATTAAGCTTGAAGATATTTTTGAGGAAGTAAAATGCTGTAGAAGGAGTGACGCTCGAGCGCCCAACCCTGGTGCTCGAGCGCCAGCCGCAATGAAGCCTGACGCTCGTAAGCAGCACGCGCAGGAATTGAGCACCAGCAGCACCTGACGCTCAAGCGCCCAATCCTGGTGCTCGAGTGCCGTCGTATCTTCCAAAACTAGAAGATATTTTCGTGATAGCAAATGACGGCAAGATCTTTTGGGGTCTGATATTGCGGCTTGTCAGTCAAATGTAGGTGCCGAAATCAACCCTCAGAACCGCCCTAGACCACTTGGATGAAGATCTTTGTAGTCTTAACTCCCTTTGTAAAGATCTAAGCCTCTCTCTTCTCTATATAGCCAAAACTGACGGGAGAAGGCAGTAGCTCGGTTTTGCTTAGTTTTTCTTAGTTTTTCGTTTATTTTGCTTGTAATTGTTTGTACACAGTAAGTAGAACCAGCCCATAGCACTACCATCCTTGGGGAATGGTTTTCTTCAACCTAATGAAGAAATCCATAACCTACACGAGGAACTAAATCATTTTTAGGGTTTTGATGTAACTTGATTCAAGTGCTATGGGTTGAGTAGTTTTAGCTTGGATTTTGTATAAATGGTGTGGTGATTATATATGCATATGGTTTGTTCTTTATGTTTATATCATTTGAGATGGAATTCGTTCTTTGTCTATAAGGAATTGTTTTAAGTCTTGAATAATTTCAATACCTTTGATGTCTTTGATTGAGAAGGTATAAGTTATGCAATGATGCTTTTGACTTGATGTTATGTGAGTTTGATAGGGCATGCTAGGGACCACAACTCAATCTATGTTAGCTTAACTTAGAATAGATGGAAAAGAGGGGTGAAAACCGTATGATGCTTTATGCTTATTTCATGATATTCAGGTAGGCTATTAAGATGACTTATATCGCATGCTAGGGAACACGGGTTAAATCACATGTAGATTAGGTGAGTGACTTGTGCAAACTTATGATGCTTTATCAGTTTCTTTTGATAGTATATTTTTGATGAGTTGTTGTGAGGATTGACACCCTTTACACACTCAAAACCATACCTTTGTTTGAGAGATCCATGCTAGGATTAGTTTGCTTGTGGTATGAGGATTGAGTGAAATCAATTCCCTATACCTTCTTACTCTTTTAGCTCAATTTGTGTAACTTAGTTTAAGACTTTTTGGTTATTTAGTTTTTAGTTTAAAAACACAACCTCTTTTGTTTATGAGTTAAGTTAGGTAAGATTTTAGAAATTCCATATCATACAACCGCACACAATCCATGTGGATCGATACCCTCAATATAGACCTATCTACAAAGATTCGTTCTATTGCGAGTGTTTATAAATTTAAGTTTGATTTCTAAGCGCGATCATTATTATTTTGTGTTGTTGTTCTCTTTCGGCCAGTGCACTTAGGAGTGCAATAAGAGTGTTTTAAAAATTTTCCTTTGGAGTTTAAAGACGTACACGTGATTTCCAGGGACACTGTCCCTTTCTTTTATGCAAAAACAACTATTTTTCGCTAATGGATTTTATATTCCGTAGCTCCAAAATTTTTAAGAAAAATGTACATATAGGTATGGATGCAATAAGCTTCTTTAGTATTTATTTGACTGATCAGGTGGTAAATATTTTTAGTTTAACAAATACAGTTTTCGCTATTATTTTCTAAATCTATTGAATTCCATGGCTGGAAAATTTTAACCTATGATCATGTGAATAATGATATATATATCCCTAAGGATCCATTCTCAAAAGACTAGCAAGTCCAACCCTTAATAGTAAGAGTTCACTTTAGTAAGGTATATGAGGGTAGTAACACGTCTGAATTTGTATTCAGGTGACTAGCTAGCGGTCGAGGAAATTCTTGTTAATTCAGTCAGGAGGTAAGTAAATTCTCTACCCCTTCTAAAGTCATATATAGTTTGCTTATATCATGATTATTTCTTAAAACAGTGCATTATTATCTTACGTGTTGTGATCATGCATCTGCGGATTTATTTCGTTTGAATAAATGCTTAGTATAATTTTCTCTTTAAATGAAAAGTTGTATACGGTATAAATCCGTTTGGTATTTTGAAAGTTATTGTTTATCAACACTTTTAATTATAGTAAGGAATTATTTTAGAAGTTCCACTTTGGAAAAAATAGCTATATTTTTAGAAAGTTGATAAACCAGAAAAAAGTACAAGAAGTAAAACCCTCCTACACGTTGCCCAAAGATACTAAGAGAAGTAAAAGAAATGAGAAAACTTTTATAAGATGAGGGCACGTGTGTGGAGGAGATACTTTTGGCCCAAGAAGATTCAGAGAAGAAAACGCTCGGTACCGAAGCCAGGATGGATGGAAGCACAACCACTGAAAGAGGCTCTGCCAGAAGGTGATACTCCATCAAGTTATTGCCAAGCTGAGTGCACCTATAAGTTAATCGACTGGCCAGAGGGCACGTCTGCGGCCACAGTCGTTGCTATGGTCGTAAAGTCCGCGCAACCCTAGTACACGGGGCGTAACAGTGTACATGGGCCTTAATATGAGATTTAGTTACAAACAAAGTATGAGTGTGCTTTATGATTCCTTTACCGAGTATTGATTATTCTTTTTCACTAAGGGGTTACCCATACTCATAATATATTATGTATTAAATACCTTGTAGTGATTTCAAGATGATGATATTTTCCGAATAATTAGTTGCGAAGAAAAATGAATTTAACCCAACTATTTATGGTTGGGAATATACTTACTGAACCTTTTTCGCTCATTCAATTTAATGTTTTGTTTTCAGGTGGCGAGTACGCCAGTATAGGAGGCCGGAATGGGGATCTGGGATAGGTGTCAAGCTGTCATGTCTGCATTAAAAATTTTATTCCAATAAGTGCAAGTGCACAAGTTATATGTTATTTATTTATTAAATTTTTCGTATGCTATAAACTTCAGACTTGGTGTTTGTAAACCAAGTGAGATGATTTTGTTGACACCAGTTCATTGAATTATTTCATGCATTTATTGTGGCATTTAGTTGATTGTTCTGGCATACCTTATGACTATTTGCGCCTCTGAGATAAGTAAGTTGACAATCCTAACCCTAACGGACTGGGGTCGTTACAATTATGGTATCAGAGCAAAGGTTATAAGGTTCTGTAGACTAGTAGGAGCCAGAGCATTAATAGGAACTAGTGGGAAATGGGAAGCCACATTCCGGCCTAGTGATTGAGTCTTTCTTGTCATATGTCAGAGTGCTAGGGAAGTATTCCCTTATTTAGTTCTAACATATGTAGTTCGATTGTAGAAATGGCCCCTCACACTCGTAATCAAGCAAACAACGCCGAAACTGGGAACAACAGCCGTAACGAAGATGAAGCAGCGAGGAATGCAAACATGAATCAGAATCCAGAGGCTTTGACTGCACTGGCTGCACAATTGGTAGATCTTTTGGTGATAGGCACGAACGCCAATCGAGGTATGAGGACGAATAAAGAAGAACAACATGGCTACACCTTTGAACAATTCAACAAGCAACATCCACCGGTCTTCGAAGGACAGCCAGACGCCATAGCCGCAAAAAATTGGGTCTCCCAAATGAAAAAGCTTATGGAAGTCATGTGCTGCACTGACGACCAGATGGTTCGATACGCCACCTTCAAACTGACTGCCGAAGCAGAGCGTTGGTGGATTGCCAAGAAGGAACATCTACAACAACTCCTAGGCGATGGAGTACCCATCAACTGGAAGGACTTAAAGAACGCATTTCTGGAACGATTCTTTCCACAATCAGTCCGACAAGCTAAAGCACAAGAGTTCACTAATCTGGTACAAGGGTCACTGATAGTGGAGCAATACGCCGCCAAGTTCATAGAGCTCTCTCAGTTTGCTCCATACCTAGTGGCTATTGAGGAGCTGAAAGCTAGGAAGTTCGAGTGGGGTTTACACCCACGCATTATAAAGCAGATCATAGGGTTCGAAATCAATAACTTGTCAGACCTGATTAGCAAGGCCTTGGTGATTGAGCGTACGCAGAAGGTCAACGCCGAATACTTCAACCATAAGAAGAGAAGCGCCCCACAAGGGAACCGTCATGGAGGACCACCGCAACATGCCAACAAGAGGAGATCTTACCAACCACCATTGAAAAATAATGCACCGCAGCAACACACCAATCAAGGGGGAGGCGGGCAACGCCCACCGTGCCCAAAATGTGGAAGGGCGCATGGCGGAAACTGCCTCTATGGACAGTCAAGCTGCTTCAAGTATGGCAAACCAGGGCAGGACTCCGGCCAACAACCAGGTTGGCCAAAATCGCCAAGAGGGACAGAGGCACACCGCACCCGCGAGGGTATATGCCTTGACGCATGGAGATGCAGAGGCATCCAACAAAGTGGTGACAGATACCCTCTCGATTTTCCCCTATAAGGCTTCAGTGCTTTTTGATTTCGGGGCAACCCACCCGTTTGTATCATGCTCCTTTGCTGAGACCGCTTGTTTGAAGTGAAAACTTATGGATGTAGACTTAGCAGTAGCTACCCCTGTAGGGAAGACAGTTGTGTGCACCTCCATAGTTAGGAATTGTCTTGTAATGGTTGAAGACCATGTTATGCCTGCAAATCTCGTTATTTTCGAGATGAGTGGGTTTGACGTAATCTTAGGTATGGATTGGCTGTCCATGTTCCACGCTTGTGTGGATTGCTTCCGCAAGGAAGTAGTGTTCCGACCGCTCGGAGCAACAAAATTCAAGGTTCGTGGAGATCGGGGCATCAACCTGCCTAAACTGATATCAGCACTACATGCGACCCAGTTACTGAAGAAAGGATGCTCAGGATTCCTAGCCTGCTTGATGGAAGACAAACCAGAGGCAAGGATTGAAGAGATACCAATCGTAAAATATTTTCCCGACGTCTTTCTAGAAGACTTACCTGGCATACCTCCCAATAGGGAAGTCAAGTTCACTATCGACCTACTACCAGACACAGCACCAATATCCAAGGCTCCCTACCGGATGGCACCTCTAGAACTCAAAGAACTCAAGGAGCAACTTCAAGAACTCCTTGACAAGGGGTTTATCCGTCCAAGCATATCACCATGGGGAGCACCAGTTTTGTTTGTAAAGAAGAAGGATGGGTCGATGAGGTTGTGTATTGATTACAAGGAGCTGAACAAAGTTACAGTCAAGAATAAGTACCCCCTCCCAAGGATTGACGACATGTGTGACCAACTCCAAGGGTCACAGGTATTCTCCAAGATCGATCTCCGTTTTGGTTATCACCAACTCAAAGTGAAGGAAGAAGATGTACAGAAGACAGCGTTCAGAACGAGATACGGACATTACGAGTTCTTAGTAATGTCTTTTGGGTTAACCAACGCTCCTGCGGCATTCGTGGACATAATGAATCGAGTATTTCGAGAACTCGTCGATCGTTGGGTGGTTGTCTTTATTGATGATATACTTATCTACTCGAAGAGTCAGGAGGAGCATGTGGAACACTTGCAAACAGTATTGGGCATTTTGAGGAAGCAACAACTCTACGCGAAATTCAAAAAGTGCGAATTCTGGCTGGATAGAGTGGCATTTTTGGGACACGTCGTCAACAAGGATGGAATTGCTGTGGATCCTAGCAAGGTAGAGGCAGTCGTTAACTGGGTGAGACCATCGAATGCTCACGAGGTACGAAGTTTCCTTGGTCTCGTTGGTTACTACAGAAGATTCGTAGAAGGATTTTCCAAGTTGGCGGGCCCATTGACCCAACTAACCAAGAAGAGTGAGAAGTTCCAGTGGTCAGATGAGTTTAAGCAAAGTTTTCAAGAGCTGAAGCAACGCTTAGTCACAGCACCTGTCCTTACTCTTCCATCTGGAACGGGCGGATTTGTAATCTACAGCGACGCCTCCCACAAGGGCTTGGGTTGTGTTTTGATGCAGCAGGGCAAGGTGATTGCATACGCCTCAAGGCAATTAAAGCCCTATGAGCGCAACTATCCAACCCACGACCTCAAGTTAGCTGCAGTAGTTTTTGCTCTAAAGACCTGGCGGCACTACCTCTATGGAGAACACTGCGAAATCTTCACCGACCATAAAAGCTTAAAGTACTTCTTCACTCAGAAAGAGCTTAACATGCGCTAGAGACGCTGGTTAGAACTCCTCAAGGACTACGATTGTACAATCAACTACCATCCGGGGAAAGCGAATGTAGTTGCTAACGCTCTCAGCAGGAAGACCACAACGAGGAAAGCATCAGCCCTTTTCACTGCGCAAAAGGAGCTACTCCTCGATTTGGAGTGGACAAGCATTGAGATGGCGATCGAAGGAGTTCAGTCGTACTTGGGTAACCTAACCCTTGAGCCGACTTTGTTGGAGCAAATTAGAACTGCCCAATCCTCGGACGCTGAATTGGCAAAAATTTGCGATGAAGTTGATAACGGGTCAATACCGGATTTCCACGTGTCCGGAGATGGAACCTTGAAGTTTCGCAATCGGCTGTGCATTCCAAATGATGCTGAACTGAGGAAGGTCATCTTAGCAGAAGCCCATCAATCCTTATACACCGTACACCCGGGCGGCACCAAAATGTACCGAGACCTACGAAGAAATTACTGGTGGCAGGGGAAGAAGAAAGACATTGCACACTTTGTGGAGCAGTGTCTCACTTGTCAGCAAGTCAAGGCCGAACACCAGAGACCGGCAGGAGCCTTACAACCCCTACACATTCCTGAATGGAAGTGGGAGCACATCTCCATGGATTTTGTTTGCGGTTTCCCTAAAGCCCCAAATGGCCAAGATGCAGTCTGGGTTATTGTCGACAGGCTAACCAAAACGACGCATTTCCTACCCATCAGAATGACCTATAGCATGGATCGATTTGCAAAGTTGTATGTCAGAGAGATCGTACATTTACATGGAATTTGTAACGCCCAAGAAATAATTAAGCAATTTATTGCTTATTACCCTTAAGCAATTCGAATTAATAAAATATAAATCATATTAATTAATAATGATACTGGTGTGGTAATAGTATATAACAATATTATTTAATAATTATATTAAGAGAATTGGAATAAAAATATATTAAGCTAATGTTAATGAAATAATAATAATAATAAGTCTCAAAGTGGTAAATAATTAATTGAATGTGTAAATGATAGTTAAATTAAATATGGGGTCAAATATTTATTATCAAAAGATAGAATTAATATATGGTGGGCTATGCTATAATTTATGAAAGATGGAGGTTTAAAATAAAAAGGAAATCTACCCTTGCCATGTGTGTGGCTATGGTTGGATGGGAGAAGATTACCTTATCCTCTCCTCTCCTCTCCCCTTGTCTATTGGCGTCAACGTCTAAACACTAGTTGAAACAGTCAGTACAGTCTAACGGTCTTTGACACGATCATACTTTTTTCTGGCGTCCGCTTTTCTCATGCGACTGATCTTTCCAGTATAACGATGGTTCAGCTTTCTTCTTACTCTTGCTTATCTCTACTTATCTCAGTACAACCGCAGATATGCTGCCCAATCCACCCTCAAACCCACTTCTGGATCCTTCGTCACGTCTTCTCTCTTACTCATACTCTTTCCTTCTCCTTCCTTCGCACAGATCTCATATGTAGCGGAAGGGCCGAGGAAGAGAGTGATAGGACCGATGTAGAAGCCCAAGTATTATGAAAATGTGGCACTAATTCATTTAGTTGATATTACGCGCGTTAGCAAGATTGCCAGAGGAAAGATATGAAAATAGGATCCATAGGCCATGTTTTCTGTAATAATAGAATCGGTAAATAAATTCTATATATTACCTTTCTCTATAATAATTATGCGTATTTACTTAAGTCCCGGTATTGAGTGTCAAATATGATAGCACGAATAATCATAGTAATAAAATCTGCTAATGATTATATAATTTGGGTTCGAAATCTAGGGTTCAAAAATTATATTAAGAGAATTGGAATCAAAATATATTAAGCTAATGTTAATGAAGAGTTTCAATGATTAAAAGTTTATTGGAAGCTATTTAATTCTATAGTCCAAAGTGGTAAAATAGATTAATTGAAATGTGGGGTATAGATAGTGATGTTCCATTTAAGAATTTGAAAATATTATCTCTTGGTGGGCTAAAGACTCTAAAATTTAGGTTATGTATTATTCGAAAATTAACAGAAATTTATGAAGGTGATTTTCCAAATGCATAAATGTGCTCGAATGGTGGGCTAATGCGTAGTTAATTCATTTATAGAAGAGTAGTGGACTTGGAAAATGTTGAAATAGAGAGGTTTAAGCGAATGTATATAATTATGGAGGATGCATATATTAAGCCATGCAATGAACCCTTACTCTATTTGATTGGCTAAGTATGGGTTTGGAATTGATTGTTGAGGGGAGATTTTATCCACTATCTCGCTTACTACCATCATTCCTCTACCCTTGTAGAGATGATTTGCACAAACACCTATGTAGTGCTGTTAAGGAATCTTACATCCACAGCGTCGAGACTGAATACATATGGCTTTTTTGTCGTCTGCCGACATTGATTCTCTCTTACTTTCATGTTCCTTTTTCTTATTACTTCTGGGTTCTGCTTCGCCTTTTGACTACGCTACAGCCTGTCATGTCGGGGGTACAATAGCTGTCTCCAGTTTCCCTCTACCTCTTCTACAAAGATCGTTATGCTCTACTTTACTGGCTTCTAGTCTTCTTTCTTTAACATGATCACTTACTCTTGTATCCTTCGTCACACTTTGCTTAGAACTCAGTTCGAGCTTCTCTGTAGAGGTTAAGTATATGGAGAACCGAATGCAGATTCTTATTGAAAAGTATGCGATTATACAGATAATGTATCTGAATGAGAAGAATATAAGGATCTACGCTATTGGGGTTCTATTGTCTATAGATGTTGAAGAATAAATGGGTGAACAAATAAGATATATCGTACAAATGTACTCTATGTGCGTACAGGTTTAATTGTGTTATAAAGAATTTTCCTTTTGATTTATACCCGGATTGATGCATATTAGACATCGTGATGGATATTTAATAGACAATAAAAAAGGTTGCTAAATAGATATATGCTAATTAATAGTTATAATATAAGAAATGTGAGTTCGAAAGATGATCTATCTAATATAATAAGAATCTATAAGATCTTTCAAATAGGTTAAAAAGTTAGTATTAGGTAAGGGCTTG
This sequence comes from Betula pendula, assembly GCA_900184695.1. NCBI lineage: Eukaryota > Viridiplantae > Streptophyta > Magnoliopsida > Fagales > Betulaceae > Betula > Betula pendula. Next base: position 35,937 of record FXXK01002091.1, read on the forward strand.
ATTAAATTGGTTCTATATTGTGGGTTTGATGAGTTCCATTGATTGAATTATTCCTTTGGATAGCTCAATTAGGTTGATTTGAATTAATTTTGGAGATTTTCCATGCAATGGCCGAATGGGTATTCTTAAGAGTGTGATCTTGGATGTTGAAATAGAGAATGGGTTTTGATGGTGCTTAGCCATGAGATTGTACTTTTGATTTAGATGTATTTTGGTTGATTGTTATGGGATTATCAATTGTTAATAAAATTGTAGAGTTGAAAATAGGCTCTTGATTTATTGTTTGGATAAAGATTGGCATTTGTTGCGATGATGTTCTATAGATTTATATGGGCTGTTTTGATAAGCTAAGCCATTGGGGTACAATGTTGGTTTAAGGACCTTGATTTAAAGATTGGTATGCTCAATGGTTAGGTTCTTTGTTATGAATTAATTGAGTACTTTGATTATGGCTTGAGGCTTTGGTTTAATAGAAAATCATTCATGAAAGTTGGTTAAGAGTATGGTTATGGGGCTATAAGTTGAGTATGTCTATGTGAAGAATAAATGTTGACAAATAAGATAGACATACTCCTATGTGAGGTTAATGGTTTATTAGAAATCTTGATTTATGGTATAATGTTGGTTTTATAGATAAAAGGAAAATAATGCTAATTAATATGTATAAAAGAAATACAAGATAGATCTATTCTAATATAAGAAACAAATTAAAAGTAAATAGATAAAGTAATTGATAATGGGTTGTGATATTGAATGTGCAGATAAAGATACACTATGATAAGGATATAAAGTGAAGTAATGGGTAAAAGATAATATTAATCTATTGTGATCATGAGAATGAAAGATAGATAAGTATAATCCATTTGCTATGATAAGTTAATATGGAATTAGTTAATAAGCTAATGGTCAAAGTTACCTATATGTTTATCTAACCAAATGATAAAGTACTAAATAAAATAGTTAAAGATGAGAATGTCATCGGATAATAATATGTTTCAAATAACCTTAAGTCGATAAATATAAATTATCAATATTATATAAATACATAAACAAGCTTTGAATCCAATTGGAATAGTAATTAAATAATTAATNTGTAACGCCTAGGAAATAATTAAGCAATTTATTGCTTATAACCCTTAAGCAATTCGAATTAATAAAATATAAATAATATTAATGAATAATAATAATGCTAGTGTGGTAATAGTATATAACAATATTATTTAATAATTATATTAAGAAAATTGAAATGAAAGTACATTAAACTAATGTTAATGAAATTAGAATAATGAAATAATAATAATAAGTTTTAGTGTGATAAATAGTTATTTGTTAAGTGTAAATGATGGTTAAATTAAACATGTGGTTAAATATTAATTAACAAAAGATAGAATTAAAATATGGTGTGGCAATGTTATAATTTATAAAAGATGGGGGTTTTAAATAAAAATGCAATCTACCCTTGCCACATGTGTGGCTATGGTTGGATGGGAGGAGATAGCCTTATCTCCTTCCCTTATTCACTCACACGGTCTGGGAAACACACGCACGTTCCTTTCTTTTTCTTTTCCTTCTTTCCTTTTTCTTTCCTCTCTTCTTTTCTCTCCCCTGCTTCTCCTCTGTCACGCACGCACACACCCAGCCCCTCACCTCTCTTCCCTTCTCTTTTCTTTTCCTTTTCTTTCTTCTCCTTCTCTTCTGCGGTCCTCCACGCCACGCACAGACCAGCTGACCGAGAGAGAGTTTAGACCGAGAGGTTGAGAGTGAGAATCCGAGAGAGATGCAGAGATTGTGTAGAAGAAAATGGGTTTCCGGCCATGGGTCTTTGTGAGGTAAATCCCTAGTCTTTTCTCTATATTTTTGTTTTACCCATTGATCATATAGCATGAAATTATATAAATTGGTATGATTTGTGTTGGGTCCGAAAATTAGGGTTCATGTTAAGAGTTTTGGGGCTTTTCCTATATTGTGGGTTTGATGAGTTCCATTGATTGGGTTATTCCTTTGGATAGATCAATTGAGTTGATTTGGATTAATATTGGGGATTTTCCATGTAATGGCCGAATGGATATTCTTTGAGTATTGTTTTAGATGTTGAAATTTGAGAATGAGGTTTTTAACGGTGTTGAGCCTTGAGTTGGGGCCTTTGTTGTTGGTGTTGTTTTGGTAGTTCCATGGAATGGGTCTCTTTGGAAGTGAGGTTTTCTCAAGTATTTTCTAGCAAGGCCAATTGGGTGTGTATGAAGCTTGGGTATTTAATGTGCTACAATGGAATGTATTTTGGTAGATATTTATAGGGTTATTAATTGATGATAAATTGTAGAATTGCTTGAGACTCTTGATTATAGCTTGAGGCTATGACTTAATTAGAAAGTTGTTATGAAGTTGGTCTAAGAGTAAGGTTATGTGGCTATAAGTTGAGTATGTCTATGTGAAGAATAAATGTTAGACATACTCTTATATGAGATAGATTGTTTATTAGAAATCTTGATTTATTGTAGGTTGTTGGTTTTATGAATAAAGGGAAAATAATGCTAATTAATATGTAAAAGGAATTTGTTAAGATAAGTTTAATGAAGAACCTATTTAATGTGTAAATAGTTAATGTAATTCAAGATGTGTCTTGGAGAGTTCAAGACTCTCTATTTCACTTAAACTATCAAATAAACTATTTGTGATAATAGAGTATGAGATTATAGTTTAATCTAAGTGTGTTAATAACTCATTAGATCCTTAAAGTCTTATAGTCTAAAAGACTTGGATGTGGTTAATCATAGAGTTGGTATTAAAAGAAAGGTTAATAGTTAACAAATCCTAACCATAGTGAGCTATGGTTCAAAAGGAAATATGTATAAAAGAAATACAAGATAGATATATTCTAATATGAGGAACAAATGAAAAGTAAAGTAGATAAAGATAAACTATGATAAGGATATAAAGTAGAGTAATGAATGAAAGATAATATTAATCTATAGTGATAAGTGATAAGTTGCAATGATAATGAAATATATTATGCATACAAGAGAGATAAGTATAATCCATTTGCTATGATAGGTTAATAATGGAATTAGTTAACAAACTAAAGATCAAAGTTACTCATATGTTTATCTAATCAAATGATAAGTATTAAATAAAATAGTTAAAAATGAGAACGTCATCGGATAGTAATATGTCCCAAAGTAACCTTAAGTCAATAAATATAAATTAGCAATATCATATAAATACGTAAATAAGCTTTGAATCCACTTGGAACTGTAATTAAATAATTAATGCACTTATTCATATGCAATATATATGGTTAAGTGTGTTATTGAATTAAGCATAGCTTAACAAGTGTTTAACATGTATATATATATATATATACTATGTGACCAAACATACTTGGTTATCTTAAATTAATAATGTAATAAATTGATAAAATAAATAGTGAATTCCTTAAGTATGTAATTAATTAGAGTAAGTCTTTAATGTGTAAACTCGCATATGGGTAGCGGTGTTTAGCTAGTCTTAAGAAAGTTAGAAATGCGACGTGAGAGCACGCGGGTAGCTTTATGTGTAATGGGGTTTAGATTTTGGTAGTCTAACCGGATCTAATGATGCGGTTGATTGCAGGGACATAATATGAGATTGGAGGCTTAGGGCTAAATCTAGTCCTCCAATGCATAATATGCGATAGTTGGATCGAGAAGATTCCAAGGAAGCAAATTGAGTGTTGAGTTCTTGTGATTGTCAAGCATCATGCGAAAAGGTAAGTTATTTATACTTACTGAGAGTGATACACCCCTTAAAGTGTTTTCATGCTTTGTTTTCAATGTTTAGCAGATGTAGTACTTGCTAAACAAATAAATATTTTATGAGATTTTGAAAGAAATAATATAAAGTTTTCAAAGACGAACCGATGATATCTTGTAACAATATATAGTTTGTGCTTTTGACTATCTTCTTGAGAATTTATGATTATTTGATGAGTGATTGATGATGAGTTTTGATGATTTATTGTGATTTATGACTATGGCGGATATATATATATTGATATGTTGAGTTTTTATAATATTTGATTTGCTATTGGTATTTGAGAAATGATGTATGGCAAGATGATTAATTTGAATAAGTTTCATGATGTTGTATTGGGATTTGTATTGAGAAATGAATATGAAAATTATGTTTACATGATTTTACGAGCATGTGATAAAAGAGTTTAAAAAGCCTTGATCACGAGGGTGATATCGTGTGTACAAAGCCTTGATCACGAGGGTGATATCGTGTGTACAAAGCCTTGATCACGAGGGTGATATCGTGTGTACAAAGCCTTGATCACGAGGGTGATATCGTGTGTACAAAGCCTTGATCACGAGGGTGATATCGTGTGTACAAAGCCTTGATCACGGGGGTGAATCCGTGTGTATTGGATTTGAATTAGCATGTTTTATATGATGAGTTTTATGTGATGCTTTGTATGATGAGTTTCATGTGATGTTTTATATGATGAATTATGTTTTATTGATCATAGACGTATTAGTATGCATATGAGGTTTCATGGACAAGCACATATGTATATTCTTACGGCTAGTTGCACATGTGACTTATGTTTTGTTGCTTAGATATGCTTATATGCTTGTGTTTTCACCCACAGGGGAAGGGATACTTGTATATGAGTATAGCTAAGTTATATGATATATTTATAACATAGTTNTATAGGTATAGCAGGTGTTTTCTATCACCCTGTGGCGATAGATCTAATTCATGATTACTCTATGTTTTCAAAAAAAAAAATATAGCTACAGTGTAATTATGGATCGGGTCGTCACAGCTTATGGTATCAGAGCGTTTTTGCTCTGAGGGCCATTACGGGAGTAATAGGTTTTAGATTGTCTAGTTAGAGTCTAGGTGTAATGTCAGAGCTATAGGAACTTAAAAGACTTCAAGGGGAACCTTAAGTAATTAAAACTTTTTAAGTTCTTTATTTGCATTGTATGTGAGTGTATCTATGGAATATATGCACTTACTACGATCAACTTGTGTCTATGAGGAGACAAACAATGACGTATTACAGGTATCATTGCTTTATTTGGTCGCCTTGCATGCGTCTTGTTTGATTCAGGTGCTACGCATTCCTTTATCTCCTCTATATTTGTGAAGTTGGGTAATTTGGGTATGAAACCACTATAGCAAAATATTCTTGTGACCAATCTCGTTGGTGACGCGGTAAATTGTGTGAAATATGTGGTATTAGAATGCGAGTGATGGAATAGACGAATTTTTCATAGAATATACTGACAATCATTCCTCTTCATGGAGCAATGACACGTTCAGGAAAAGTGATATGGGAAGTACGAATGAGAAGAGTGTACAGCTAAGATGTGGAGTGGTGAGAACAAAAGATAAACTTGTATATGTGTTTGTCTTCTTACCCTCTTCTCTTACCTTAAGCGCCTAGCTTAAAAATGATGGAGTAAAGTTAGAAAGTTGTCCTATAGTCATAGGAGGGAGGACGTTACTTATAAACTAGCAGTGTTCGGTATGCTTAGCTTCGATATCATTCTAAGAATTGATTGGTTATCGAAGTATATAGCAAATGTTGATTGTCGTAAGGAGGTATAATCCGACTTCGAGATGTCGAGGAGTTCAAATTTCGTGGATCTCGTGTGCGAGCTATTCCACCTCTCCTCTCCGCTTTACAGGCAAGGAATGAGCATCAGAGATGATCCTTATGCTCATCTAGCTTGTATAGTTGTTGAGCCTAGTGTAGAAGTAAAGTTGGAAGAGATTCCTGTGGTGCGCCACTATCCGGATTTTCTCGCGGAGGTTACAAGTTTGCCTCCGGAACACAATACTGAGTTCACTAATGAGCTAATGCTAGGGAATTCATTCGACCTAGCGTATCTCTATGGAGAGCGCCTATGTAGTTTGTAAAGAAAAATGATGGTTCTATGCGCTTATGTATAGACTATCGGAAATGAACAAAGTGACAATCAAGAACAAGTATCCTTTGTCAAGGATCGATGATTTGTTCAACCAACTTAGGGGAGCTTTGGTATTCTCGAAGATTGATCTTCTATCGGGATACCATCAGCTCAGAGTGCGAGATGAAGATATTCAAAAAACGACTATCCGTACGTGCTATGGCCATTATGAATTTCTGGTCATGCCGTTTGGATTAACCAATGCACCATTAGTATTGATGGACTTGGTGAATCGAGTATTTGATAAGTATCACGATTCTTTTTGTAGTGGTGTTTATTGATGACATCTTAGTCTACTCGGCTAATCATCATGAGCACATAGAGCATTTGAAGATAGAATTGGAAGTACTAAGGGATTTAAAAGATTTAACGAAGCTTTGTAATGATAACTAGGCCATTTTGTGGCGTTATAATAGAGCAGGTATATGTCTACGTATATAATAGTGAAAGATTGAAAGAGTGTATTGGAAAATGATTATTTTCTTACACCCTCTTTTCTTTTTTTTCGCTTCTAGCCTATAAATATTAAGCCGATTAAGTCATTAATGTTGAGAACACTTACTAAATTCACGTAAAGAACTTAGATATTTTAAAAGTTGTAGTTGGTAACATTGCAAGTGTTCGTTTTGTATTGCTAAGAAACAGGTAAAAGCAGTAATAAGTTTCTCCATAAGGAGGGGAGTCTCATGACAACCTTCGATGTGGCATATAAATTGTTCGTAAGGGAGTAAAACATAAAGATGTAGTAGTTTTGACATGGGAGCGACGAAGTAATACGATGGTAGCATAGTATAACAACGAGATTTGCTTGCAAATTTCGAGGACGAAATTTATATAAGGAGGGGAGGATNGGAGGTTACAAGTTTGCCTCCGGAACACAATACTGAATTCACTAATGAGCCAATGCTAGGGAACTCATTCGACCTAGCGTATCTCGATTGAGAGTGCCTGCGTTGTTTGTAAAGAAGAATGATGGTTCTATGCGCTTATGTATAGACTATCTGGAAATGAACAAAGTAACAATCAAGGACAAATACCATTGGTTAATGATCGATGATTTGTTCAACCAGCTTAGGGGAGCTTTGGTATTCTCGAAGATTGATCTTTTGTCGAGATATCATCAGCTCAAAGTGCGAGATGAAGATGTACTGAAAACGGCTATCCCTACGTGCTATGGCCATTACAAATTTTTGGTCTTGCCGTTTAGGTTAGCTAATGCTCCAATAGTATTGATGGACTTGGTGAATCGAGTGTTTTATAAATATCTCGATCCTTTTGTAGTGGTGTTTATTGATGACATCTTAGTCTACTCGACTAATCATCATGAGCACGTGGAGCATTTGAAGATAGTATTGGAAGTGCTAAGGGATTTAAGAGATTTAACAAAGTGTTGTGATGGTAACTAGGCTAAAGTATGGCATTATCTCAATGCAGGTATATGCCTACGAATATAATAGTGAAAGATCGAAAGAGTGGATCCGAAAATGATTATTTTCTTACACCCTCTTTTCTTTCTTTTCACTTTAGCCTATAAATATTAAGCCGATTAAGTCATCAATCTTGAGAACACTTAGTAAATTCACGAAAAGAACTTAAATATTTTAGAGGTTGTAGTTAGTAACATTACAAATGTTCGTTTTATATGGCTAAGAAACAAATAAAAAGAGTAATAAGTTTATCCATAAGGAGGGGAGTCTTGTGACAACCG
>FXXK01002092.1:5004-16328 GCA_900184695.1 Betula pendula
GGGGTACAGAAACCAGTATACTACACCAACAGGGCCCTCCGTGGTGCTGAAAGCAGATATCCGCAGATTGAGAAGCTAGCCTTCGCGTTAGCAACTTCGGCCAGGAAGTTGAGGCCTTACTTTCAAGCCCACACGGTTCGGGTTCTAATCGATCACCCACTAAAGAGAGTCCTGTTCAAGCCCGATACCTCGGGACGCCTAGTAAACTGGGCAGTGGAATTGGGTGAGTTCGACATCGAATACTTGCCTAGACCAGCTATAAAGGGCCAAGCATTAGCCGATTTCATAGCAGAGTTCACGAGCCCTAACAACCAGGAAGATCGACCAGTTAATGATCTCTGGAAGATCTACGTGGATGGGTCGGCAACGAAGAGACAGAGTGGGGCCGGCATAGTTCTGACAACCCCAGACGGTCAAGAGATTAAACACGCCATCCGAATGGACTTCAAGACCACCAACAATGAAGCAGAATATGAAGCCGTGATAGCAGGCCTGACAATTGCTCACGAGCTTGGAGCTGAAAATGTTGAAGTCCACACTGATTCGCGTGTGATAGCAGGCCACATTCTGGGCGAATACGAAGCGAAGGGAGAAAAGATGAAGAAGTACCTTGTGAAGGTCAAGGAACTGGCGACTCGGTTTGCCCATTTCCACGTGAAGGAGGTCCCTAGGGAAGAGAACGTGGAGGCGGACAGGCTTGCCTGAATTGGGTCTGCACAAGAAGAAGACTTGAGGGCTCCGAAGAACAAGTTCGGCTACTGCCTTCACCAGCCATCCTGGATGGCCCCCAAGTGTGTGTGATAAGGGACCCGCCAGAGTGGGCCAGGGAGATATTCAGGTATATCACGGAAGGCCAACTTCCGGCGGACCGAAAGGCCGCCACCAAGATATGCTTAAAAGCTTTAAAGTACACTGTCGTCGATGGGTCCATTTATCGACGAGGCCTTACCTTGCCACTCCTTAAATGTCTATCCAAGGACGAAGCTGAGTATGCTTTGAAGGAAATTCACGAAGGGGTATGTGGCAGTCACTCCGGAGGGCGCATCCTAGCCCACAAGGCCATCAGAGCTGGATATTACTAGCCCAAGATGTATCAACAGTCCATGAAAATGGTAAGAGCATGCGACAAGTGCCAGAAGTTTGCCAATGACCAGAAGAGCCCACCTGAAGAGCTCACTCCAATCGCATCTCCGTGGCCCTTCTCCATGTGGGGAGTGGACATTGTTGGTCCACTTCCACCCGGAAAAGGAGTTGTCAAGTTTGTAGTAGTAACGGTTGACTACTTTACTAAATGGGTGGAAGTAGAAGCCCTCATACACATCACCTCTCAGAACATCACCAAGTTCCTGTGGAGATCGGTAATTTACAGATATGGCCTTCCCCATGCCTTCGTCACAGATAACGGGAAGCAGTTTGATTGTCAAGCGTTTCGAGACTGGTGTAAAGGCCTCAAAGTCAGGAACTACTTCTCTTCACCAGGGCACCCACAAGCTAATGGGCAAGTGGAAGCTACAAACAAGACCATCTTCAAGATGTTGAAGAAGAAGCTTGAAGACAGGAAGGGTGCTTGGGCTGAGCAGTTGCACGAAGTCCTATGGGCCTACAGAACCACCAAAAGAACCCCTACGGGGGACACTCCTTTTGGCCTAGCCTTTGGGTTAGAAGCTGTTGTCCCGGTAGAAATGGAGCTCATGAGTCTTAGCGTCCAGAAATATGATCCTGAGCTAAACGACAAAGGATTGAAGCTGTCACTAGACCTGTTGGACGAAAGACGAGACCAAGCAGAAATTGTAATGGCCTCGTATCGTCAGAAGGCAGCCCAGTACTTCAACCAAAGGGTCAAACCTCGAAAGTTCAAAGTTGGCGATTGGGTGCTCAGGAAAGTCACTTTGGCAACTAAGGAGCGCACGGATGGAAAGCTAGCTCCAAACTGGGAAGGGCCCTACAGGGTCGTAGAGTGCAACCGACCTGGCGCTTATCATCTCGAGACTTCAGAAGGGAGGAGGCTGCCCCACCCATGGAACGCAGAGCACTTAAAGCGATATTACCAGTAATCTCTCACACTTTTAAAATTGTATTTTATTCACTGACGAAAATTCGTCTTTCTCTTGTTGTTCCATTTCTTTCTCCCATGTACATGTGAACGACGCAAAGAATATGATATGGACTAGAGCAATCTCCTCCTCCAAGCGCCAAGATCACCATTTTGGTTCCGTCATTGAGGTCTACGACCCTTTGACATGCCGAACCAAGATCGAAAGATCCGCACACCGTCATTGAGGTCTACGACCCTTTGACATGCCGTGCATGTGATCCTAGATTGCCACCTGGTTCCTTCATTGAGGTCCGGCCAACGACCCCTTGACATGCCAAACCAGATCGAAAGATCCGCCGCACCGTCATCGAGGTCTACGGCGACCCTTTTGACATGCCGTGCGTACGATCCTAGATCGCCACTTGGTTTCGTCATTAAGGTCCGGTCAACGACCCCTTGACATGCGAACCAAAGATCGAAAGATCCGCGCACCGTCATTGAGGTCTACGACGACCTTTGACATGCCGTGCGTGCGATCCAAAGATCACCATCATAGTTCCGTCATCGAGGTCGCCACCGACCCCTTGACATGCCGAACCTGATGTAAAGACCGAGGGTGTGCCCGACCAACCGGGGGAGGAGGTACTCGGCACCTGGCTTCGTCATTGAGGTCCGGCCAACGACCCCTTGACATGCCAAACCAAGATCGAAAGATCCGCCCACCGTCATTGAGGTCCACGACCCCTTGACATGCCATGTGTACGATCCAAGATCGCCACCTGGTTCCGTCATTGAGGTCCGGCCAACGACCCCTTGACATGCCGAACCAAGATCGAAAGATCTGCGCACCGTTATCGAGGTCTAAGACCCTTTGACATGCCGTGCGTATGATCCAAGATCAAAATCATGGTTCCGTCATTGAGGTCGCGACCGACCCTTTGACATGCCGAACCTGATATGCTGAACTGAAGTCGGGAACTTGGAGATCAATGGCCAACATTTCAGCCACAAAAGTTCGGCACCCCTCTTCAGAATGCAAGCTTAACAACGCGTTCACAACAAAGGGTTCGCAAGGCAAAGCAAATAATTTGGCCGAACTTAGCTGCAGCACATGCGGGCAAAACGAGGTAAAATGAAACCTTGTCATTTTTATCTTTTCCCTGAAAAGAATGAGCAAATAGCATGTTCACTTGTATATTATTGAAGATGAAACACCATGAATGACTTGTTTCATTCCGAAAAGGGGGGAAGATACTTGACAGAATCAACAAAAACAAGGGGCTCAAAGGCCCTCTTTCCAAACAAAATAAACAAAGAAAAATGCCTAAACAAAGGCAACAACATTAACAAGCTACGGGTCATCAACCCTTTAAAAAAAAAAAAAACACACAAAAAACAAAGGGTAAAGAGGAAGGACAAGAGAGAAGCAAACGCACAGCTTCCACTCTAATCCTCATCGGTGGAGAAACCGCCAGAAATGTAGGCCTCCAATCCATAATCCTCCCCCATCCTCATGCGCCGATCGCGCAACTTCTCGCGCAAGGGACCAAGTTGCCCTTTAAGGCGGTGGATCTCTGCCTCCAAACAGACCACTTGGTTTTCTAAGCGACCGAGCCTTATTCCCTGGCGAAAGTCATAGGCCTTGGCCTCTTTAGGCGTTTGGCGCTCCCGCTCCCTGCTGGGCCCCGCTTCCCAAAAAGCGAACTCCGCGCCAGGAGTAGGGTGGCCTTGGTCATCCTCCGCAGCCCCATCACCCTCGACGTTGGCGACGGGGTTTGACATCCCCTCCACTAGGTTCGGAAGGGCCTCCATTTCTTCATCCTCCAGTGGGCCGGGTACTACCCCCGGAATAAAGAAGGGATCGTTGTCAGAGTGGGCAACGGGTCCCGAGAAACAGTTGACGGACTCAGAGTCCGAAACCAGAACCCTTGGGGTGGGCCCAACAATCCTCGTCTGAACCCGAAGCCGCTTGCTCCGGCGAGAGCCACTCGGAGGTTCAGGTGCAGGGATCCTTCGAGGCCATCTCCGACGCGCATCACCATCCATGGTATGAGATTTCAAAAAATAAAGAAAACAAGAAAGGGTGCTCGTTACAAGCGGCAAGAAAAATGGAGAGTAATGGTGAAGAAACGGTATGTGCAGGTTTCCCTTAAGTAGGCACACCAAACTTGGAAAGCCCAACAGGGGCGCCTCTTGGGGAGCTGCACCATTTATTGCGCAGCTTACTGCCAGCCAATGCCCCAGAATGAGACTTTTCAAATTCCCGAAATGGGATAACTGAATGATGCCTCGTTCCGGCCAAATGTGAAAGTACCTAGATAATATTCCAAATCGCATTGCCCAATACTTAAGATAAGAAACGGAGTCAGATGAGAAGACAGAGTCAAAGAATCTCATTATAAAGGTTAGGCTTAGTCTTATCATAAAAGCAATAAAAGAAAAGGGGATATGCCCAGTATGAAGGTCGGTCATGACCATCCTCGATGGGCCCTACCGACTTAAGACCCATTCCAACGCGAAGCAGCAGAGACAAAAAGAATAACACATCAATTCATATTGTAAAATATAAGTTCATTCATAAGGTATTGTATACAATTATGAGGGGGGTACACTCCCACTAGCAGGAGGTTCGGCCCCGGATCCGCTATCGGCCCCATCACTGGGCCTGGCCTCGGCCCCAACTTCAGACGCATTACTGGGTCCAACTTCAGCTTCACCTCTAGTTGCTTGCCGAAGCATTGCTATGGGGGGAGGAACGGTCCACAAGGCGCAAGCGTCTGGCAATTCCTCTACTCCAATCCCCTTAAGCTCATTCAAGGCTCGAAGGTCGGGCCGAATCTCCTCAATCTTGATGGTGGGTACTATGTGCTTCAATCGATCACTCACCGCCATCTCTCGAAAGGTCTCCACCCCCCACTCGAACCCATGGATCCAAATACGGTTCCTGACTATGTGAACCGCATCGAGTTGGTGCTTGTACCTTTTCACCAACTGGTTCGCCTCCTGATACCTCCACATGAAGCGACTTGCCGAATCGGTGGTGATAAGTGCTGAATGTTATACATTCAAGCCCCTTAACTTGCATGTGTTATACCTTAGTTTATATTGTTTTCTAATATTTTAGTGTGTTTTAGTGTTTTATCTTATTTTGTAGGGCCTAATGGAAAACACATGCAAAATCATCAAAATTAGGCTCAAAATGCATCAAGGGAAGCTGTAAGAGCTCAAAAATGCCCTTGGATCGATCCACAGGAAGCTGGGATCGATCGCAAGAAATCTGGGATCGATCCCAGGCTTGAGATCGATCGCAAAAAGCTGGGATCGATCGTAGTCGCTTCCAGAAGCATCCAGATCAGTTCCGCAACTGACCTTCGCGTACTGTTTTGGCCATATCTCCCAGTACAAAACTCGGATTGAGGCAAGGTAGGGGCGTTGGAAAGAATACTTCAAGACGCACAAATGCTATTTTATGTGAAAGATCAGATTCAGACGTCTTGGGGGTCAAAAATGTGTGTGAAGTTCTAGAACTTTCTGGAAGCGGAAATATCAGCAAATATCTTCAAATATCTGAAAAGTTATCAAAGATTGCGGCTTAAGGGATGAAGGTGGGCGCCGAATTCACTTCCTAGAGGACTCTAAAACAGCTGGAACTTCAGATATTTAGCTTGATCTTTCCTTAAGAAAGATCAAGGCTTCCTTTGCTCTATAAATGTAACTCAGCCGAGAGCGTTTTGAGGAGGCGACAGAACGTTTTTTGAGTTTTATTTCAGTGTTGTTTTTGTTCCTTTTGTGTTGTTTTGTTATTTTATAAATGGTAGAACTCAACCCATAACTCCAATACTCCTTAGGAAATGGATTTCTTCAATTTCAATGAAGAAATTCAAATCCTTGAGGGGATGATTCCTATTTAGGGTTTGATGTAATTTTTCCATGGGGTTATGAGTTGAGGTAGATTGTATTTAGGTATGGATTTTGTATAAATGGTATAATGATTGCATTTGCTTATGGATTGTGCTTAATGATAATATCATTTGAGATATAGATTATTCTTTGTCTATGAAGAATTGTTTAAGTTTTGAATGATTTACACAAGCTATGTAATGATGCTTTTGACTTGATGTTATGTGAATTTGATAGGGCATGCTAGGGACTACAACTCAATCTATGTTAGTTTAACTTAGAATAGATGGAAAGAGGGGTGGAAACCTATGATACTCTATGCTTATTTCATGATAATTGGGTAGGCTATTAAGAGGACTTATATCGCATGCTAGGGAACACGAGTTATCTCACATGTAGTTTATTTCTGTCTTTTAAATTTATGTCATTTAGGTGAGTGACTAGTGCGAAACTATGATGCTTTATCATTTTCTTTTGATAGTAAATTCTTGATGAGATCGTTGTAAGAATTGACAATCTTTACACGCTCATATTATGCCTTTGTTAAAGATCCTAAGTTAGATACAACCTGCATTCTATCTTTATCTTTACTTTTCATGTCATTTACATTCATGTCTTTACATTTATGTCATTTACACTTAATGTCATTTACAATTATGTCATTTAAGTTTATGTCATTTATCTTTAAAGTCATTTAAGTTTATGTTTTTTAGATTTAAAAAACCAAAACCTTTTGTTTTCACGAGTTGAGCTAGAAAAGATCTCGAGAACTTGATAAACCGACCATCACAGTCTCTGCGGACGATACCCTCTTTTAGAGCTATCCTACAAGGATACGATCTATCGCGAGCGGTTTATTATAAATTTTAAAATTCGGTGCGCGCTCGCGTGCGTATCAGGTGGCAACCTTTTCTTTATCCAAAAAGTCTCTGTTTTCCTTCCTCAACGCCACTATCTCGTCCTGTAACTAGGCAAGTTGCTTCTGAACATCGCCCAACTCTCTCCACGCAGAGTTACGCTCAGCCTCTATAGAGTGAAGATTTCGAGACAGATTCGAGACCTCCGCCTTGAATCCGGCAATGGTCCCTTTCTGGTCGTCGACAACCCCTTGCAGCCACGATGAGCGATCCGATAACTCAAATTCTACTTGTGTCGCCCTCGCAAGTTGAGCCCGAAGGTCGGTCACCTCCCCTCTAAGCTCAGAGTTGACCCTATCAAGCCGGATAACATCAGAGGTCAATTCATCAATCCTCACTTGACCGACATCGACGGCTGAACGAAGCTGATCGTACTCGGAGGACTTTGCCTCCAAAACTTCTTGTCTTTTTAGAGCTTCGGAGAGCTCTTTCTCGCGGTTGGCCGACCTTCCCTCCAATTCAAGATTGCAGGCCTCCAACGCCGCAATTGCAGGTCTAGCCACTGAGAGCTCATCTTCCCGAGCCTCCAACCTCCTCTTCCACTGGAGGAGTGAATCCTGGCTAGAGTGCAGATGTTTGCCGAGCGAGTCCACGGCAACTAGAGAATCCTGCAGAAACGGGTAAAATCAACAAGCAATCCGAAATTCAGAAAAACTGAAGTGAATAACAGTAACTGTAATGCGTACCTCGATTCGATGGCGAAGGCCAAGGATCGGATCTTCTTGGGATCCAACTGCACCCCACCAAGCGAGACCACTGGAGGAAGTGGCCTCTTCGGGCACCGGACCTCTGGAACTACAACCGCGGAGAGCTTCAACTCCAAAGTCTGGAAGTTCGGGCTCATTTTGGACCTCTAGAGGGTCCTGGACCTCGAAAGCGACAATCTCCGCAACCGAACTAGTACCGACAATAGCGGGTTCGGTCTCCTCTTGACTAGGAACTCCCGAATCTGGAAATTCGGGCTCAATTTGGACCTCTAGAGGGCCCTGAACCTCGAAAGAGGCAATCTCTACAACCGGCGTGGTACTTGCCGTAACAGGTTTGGTTTCTCTCTGATCGACCGCCACCGCAGCACCCTCGATTTCAGGAATAGGAGCCACTTCGGTCATGACCTCCTCTGGTTCAGGTCCCTCCAAAGGCGCTACAGGCTCGATCCTTACCTCTTCGGTAGCCGACTCAACTACCGACGTTGAGGAGGGAAAGGACGGTAGAGCCGCACTCCTCTCGTCATCTCCAATGGGAGGAACTGCCTCGGTTGAAGGCCCCAAATTTTGATCTTCAAAAAGGACATTGACGCCTCAAGCCTTCTTCATCGGGGGGTACATCTTGATGAACTCCACATACTCATGACTCTCTACCTCCCCCTCAATAGGGACGAAGAAGGGTCTGCCTCCTGCGAAGGCTCTACAGCTTTTCTCTTCAGAACATAAGTTCTCGCCATAAGAGGAATTTCGTCCTCATCTTCATCCGGGCTATCACCAAGGATGATTGGGCCTTCTGCGATCTGAGGGGCGGGATCTCCCGCCGAATCTCTCTCTCTAGACAAAGAAAGCGAAACCGATCCCTCGTCGGAAGAGGCGGAGGACTCGGCTTCCTTAACTAGGGCAGGGCTCGGTCCTTTAGACCTCGTCCGCCTAGTTGAACATTCCACTTTCCCTTTCTTCTTTGAAGGGAAAAGGGGGTGCGGAATATTAGCCATTCTGGCGCATCTGTGCTCAGAGAAGCCTAAGTATTTTTGCAAATGGGCGGGACGAAGCAAGAATCCCAGGTTCGACTCTTCTCTTTCCGCCTCTATGTTCACTATGGACCAGGCGGTCATGCGCTCGAGCCTGTCCTTTTGGGTTGCTGTCAATCTCGGCTTTGGGAATACCCTCTTCGATGTCGAGTTCCCCCATTGGCAAGGAACTCGAGCCTCTGGTGGACGATCCCACAAAATAGAGGGAAGCTCCCATCCTAAGCCGGAGACGAAAAAGAAAGAGCTTTCGAAAGGGGGGTTACTCTGCCACGTAGACGGAGCCAAAAAGAACTTCCTATCCTGACCTTGTAAAGTCCAGGTATGACCATACTTGACGGGGACGAATAGATTCAGAAATTCTGGCGCACAGCTGTTCGCCATTCCCCAGAACCATTGGCCACGCTACACAACAAGCCACCACGTGCCGCCATGCGCCGGCCTTCAGCTCTGTAGGAGCCATCTCTAAGATATGCAGAATCTCACGGACCACCTGCGGAAAGGGAAGCCGGAGCCCAGCCATAAGGGCCTTCTCAAAAATGCACACTTCGTGCACCAAAGTATTCTCGAAAATCTCCTCGTCGGGCCCAGGAATCCGAATTTTTACCCTGTCGGGAATCTCATAAGTCTTCCTCAATCTCTCAGCGTCTTTTGGTTTCAGAGAGGTCCGCCAGGTAGATGGGGCCGCCGAAGGGTCTAACCTAGAAGATTTCGATGATTTCGAAGATTTCGAGGATTTCTTCGGCATTGTATCTGGAAGAGAAGTGTCAAGTTGAAAGTGTAAGATGAAGGGTCAGTCGCTGTAAAAAAGCTAAGGGGGTAACAGCGACAGCTAGGGATTCTTTGCGGAGAAGATGAGATAGAATCTCCCTCAAAGCGTATTTATACGCGCTAGGGCAAATCACTTCTAAGAAAAGATGTGGACGAGAGATAAACACGTGTAGTGGCGCCAGAACTGACACGGTATCCCACGTCCCCGCAAACGACAGTTCGTTTTCGAAACGCAATAAAATCCTCTCGCCATTCTTAACGCATGACGCAAAAGATTTTAGGGGGTAACTGTTGGGGGTTGGGCCTGAAATTATCATGTAGGCCCATACCCTTTTCCTTTTAGACAGCCCGAATGTAAGGAGCCCAAATCTGTATACCTGCCGACCTTCGCTATAAGGTTCGATTGATGCATTAGGAGTTCTGCCGACCCTCAGGGTTCGGTTCCTAGATAAAGGATGTAATGATCCTTGATGAAGAAGGGACAAAGTCCATAATGGCTCGCATTTAAGGCAGCCGACCTCGGTTGCCGCTCCCGCATGTTCCCAAGGTTTACCTGCCCTTTAGGATATGATTGACGTGACAAGCAGACAGAAACTCAAGTATCGTGGACCAATATGTACGCAACACGTGGAAGGATCTTTAATGGCCCGCATGGGCATAAAAGACTATGGGGAACTTAGGGCCCCACCGCAGAGGCTCATTAAATGAGCCTCGGGAGGTCCGCCACTATATAAGAAGAGGGGAAAGGTTCGACAAAGAGGTATGTAACAGAATCCAAAACTATTCTAAGTCTTCCATACAGAAAATCTCTCTCTAAGATCAAAATTGACTTAGGCATCGGAGCTATCCCCCGCCGGTAACCCCCGGCAAGCTCTTGTGTCTGACCTTTTCTCTGTTCTCAGGTCCACGTGGAGTCGGAGCTGGAAACTGTCCTAACACAATTTACCAACAAAATCTAATATAAATTCATCACGACCTAAGGATGCATTGATCACATGTGTGCCTTATCCAAGAAAGATTATTATTGGAATTCATCGAAACCATTTATATGGCGCCAATTTTACCTAGTATACATGCACCCTAACATGAAACTTTATATTTTTTTAGTGTTTAGTCATTGCAGACCTAATTTTGTAACTAGAAAATAAGAAAAAACATAATTATAAACAACAACCTCCTCATTATCATATTTCCTTACACATAAGTGAAAAATGTGTTAAGACTAGATAATAAAAAGAAACAAATGCATGCCCATGACCATATAATGAAAAGTGAAAAGGATCCCCCTTCCTCTTCAATACTTATTTTCCTAGTTCTTATATTATAAGAATAAAATATTGAGTTAAATACTTTTTTGGTATATGGATTTTNATTTTAATTTTAATTTTATGTTTTGATTTTTTTTGATTTTTTGATTTTTCTTTACTTTAAATTTATTTATTTTTTTTCAAAAAAAAAAAACTTTAATGACACATGGCAAGTTTTGGTGAAAACACGTGGATTGCCGTTAAATTTTTTTTTCGGAAAGTTAACGGAGATATCGTCTGTGTCTTTACCCATAACTCAGGTTCTTTTACGTCCCAAAATGAAATCAAGGTGAATAAAAAAAAAAAAGGTTAAAACTCGGATACTAAAAAAAGATATAACCCAAAAATATTTCAAAAAGTCGAAGATTAGAAATTCGTTGAGGAAAATTGACTAATATTTCATTCAAAATTTTCATATAATGGGTCAATCTATATGCTACACTACCATGCATGTTTCGTGTGGCGCATAATACATGAGCCAATATGTAAGTCGTGGGGGAGCTAAAATAGAAACAGAATAAGAAGAAAATTAAGAAAAAAGTATATTACGTGTCACCAGTAATGATACATAATATCACTCTCGTGTTCTTTTTATGTCCACCAAAAAATGATTTGACTTTTAAAATTTTTTATCACAAATCTAACAATAATTTTAAAAATTA
>FXXK01002092.1:17507-29422 GCA_900184695.1 Betula pendula
AAAAAATAATATTTTTAAAAAATAGATAGGAAAGTAAATATTCTGCTGGAGTTTGTAGTGAAAAGTTAATAGCTAAAATAGATAAAGTGGTATTTTGAGTAGCTAAAATAAATATTGTTGCTGGAGATGCTGCTACCATATAGATTTTTATTTTATTTTATTTTATTTGAATTTTGTGATTATCAAAATTCTTTGGTGGTAGTGTATGTATAAAGAAACGAGACTTGTTTGCGTATAAGTGAATTATGAAACTTTTACACTCAATTACTCTAGAGTAGAGCATCATCCAATAGGAAAGATATTCTCGCCACACAGCTGGATGTAACCGGTATCGGGTATCTCGACCCTACCACCACTAAAAGAGCATCAGAACAGAAGAAAGAGAACAGAAGAAAGAGAAGCGTTAGTTTTGAAAAAGCAGAAGAAAAGACAAGGCCAAGCATCGGATGGAGATAAAAGAAGGGTAACAGCTTTATTCACGTGAAGTCTTGTGAAATGAATATGTTCCTGCCGAGTGCCGGCTGCCAGAACACAATCCAAATTCTAAGGCTCAACCCCCACACACAACCCTTCTAGGCTTAGCATTTAGGAGCTCACCCTACTTTTGTAATCTGTATAGGATTAGGTTAGAGAGAAGACTAAATGCCTAGTTTAGTAGGATCGTTGAATACTGAATTGTTAGACACTGAAGTTCTTTAAATTACAAAAAAAAAAATACAACGGAGTTCTTACAATTAATAATAATATGATGCTAGATAGTGTGGCAATTATGGTTGTGATATATGAAATTTTGAGTTTTGATAATTAAAGAAGTGATTGAGGATGTGATATAAAGTGAGGCAAGAAAGGAATGTGTAAAAATTTTTGCTAAAGAATGAATAAAGTGTTTATTTTAGTGAATTTTATTAATAATAATTAAGAAGTTAGAAGAAGTAGTTAAGACTATTGTGATTCAGATGTAATATAAAACATTTAGAAATAGTTTATGTGATTTCTTTTTTTTTTGGGTTGTTATCAAAGCCTCAAAATTTAGCCTAAATTGCGCAAACGGTACCACGAATATACAAGGTAAGTTACTAAATAACGAAACTCCCTATTCAAAAGTATCTAAAAGTATAGAGACAGTATTGCGCGAAAAACTCTCTTTAAATCTACAGACTCTAAAGAAGTGACACAGTTAAAATTTTTTTAATTGTTTTTGTGATCTGCTTTCCGGATATTTGTCTTCTTTCCTTCAACTAAGTAGATTTAATGCAAAGAGTTTAAAATTTCCATGTGACTCAGAATTAATAATAGTATAATGTTATTTAGTTAAATGTAATAAATTTTCAGAGAATTTGATATCTTAGTGGTTGAAATAATAGTTATTATCAAATCAACTAAAGTAAATTTTAAAATTAGTATAATGTTAGAGAGAATTTCAAAATGTCTTGTGTATGCTCTTATATTACACTTACACATATTGTTAGACTAGTAACTATAGTTCTTTTCTTTTTTAAAGAACCAAAATGTAGTAGGAGTTTTTCTTATAAAATTATTTTTTGGATCAACAATAATTTATAAAAAAAAAAAATAAAAAATTAAAGGCTCATTTCCACTATTCTAACATATAATTATATGACAACTATATAACAATTTACTAAATTGAATTTCTCTTATACGTAATATCAGTGTTGTGAGAGAGTAGCTTTTTTTTTTAAAAAAAAAAAAAACAAAGTTAATGCTTGTTTAAAGTAGATGGTGTGCTGTCATATCGAGGATTCCTTTGGTTTATTGAATGTGGCATACTAGGCTATATGTTGTGATCTACGGCATCACACATTTCTTCATTCTACCCTTCAACTACTTCGACCAAGAGCGCCTTTTGCTTTTGAGCTTTCCTTCACTTACCATCAGAAAATGGCAGAAAAACTTCTCTTCGGCACTGCCCAGGGAATCACTCAGACTTTGGGCTCACTGGCTGCCAAAGAGATCGGACTGATGTGTGGTGTCAAAGATGAGATTGAAAGACTGAGGGACACCGTTTCAACAATCGAAGATGTGCTTCTGGATGCCGAGGAGAAACATGCTGCTGGAGACCGTGTTGTTACACGTTGGCTCGGAAGGCTAGAAGATGCCATGTATGAAGCGGATGACTTGCTGGATGCGGTTTCAACTGAAGCTCTACGAAAGGAAGTAATGACCCGTGACAAGAAGGCCAAACAGGTACGCATTTTCTTTTCCAAATCAAACCAGCTTGTCTATCGTCATAAAATGGGCCATAAGATTAAGGCCATAAGAAAGAGGTTAGATGCCATCATCGCCGATAGGAGATTCCACTTGGAGGTACGCCATGTAGAAGAGACACGAGTCGGGGGAAAGAGGGATAACACTCATTCTATTCGATATGCGGAACCAGTTATTGGTCGAGACGAAGATAAGAAGGCTGTTATAGGTCGTCTGCTGGACTCCAACGTTGAAGAGAATGTTTCCATCCTTCCAATTTTTGGCATCGGTGGATTAGGAAAGACTACACTCGCTCGACTCATTTTCAACGATGTCAAAATCCAAGAGCATTTTGAGCTCAAAATGTGGGTGTGTGTCTCTGATACCTTCGATGTTCAAAATATGATTGGAAAGATCTTAGAAGTTGCAACGAAGACGAAGCCAGACGCTGCTGCTGAAATGGAGACATTGGCAGTTAAACTTAAAGAACAAATCGACGGAAAGAAATACTTACTTGTGTTGGATGATGTGTGGAATGAAGATGCTGAAAAATGGTCTAGCTTGAAAGCAGTGCTGATGGATGGTGCAAGAGGCAGTAGAATATTACTGACTACCCGCACTGCAATGGTTGCAAGCATTACCAGGACAGTTCAATCATATCGCTTAGAAGGTTTAGACAACAATGCGTCATGGTCTGTATTTAAGCAGATGGCATTTGAGAAAGGACAAGAGCCAGAGGAGAATTTAAGCATCGTAGCAATTGGGAAGGAGATCCTAACAAAGTGTTCGGGTGTCCCGCTGGCCATAAGAACAATTGGAAGTTTACTGCGCTTCAAAAAATCAGAAGCAGAGTGGTTGTTTTTTAACAAGAATGAACTCTCAAAAATATCTCAGAATGAAAACGGCATCATACCAACTTTGAAGCTGAGTTATGATCATCTTTCTTCACATTTGAAGCATTGTTTTGCTTATTGCAGTTTGTATCCAAAAGATTACTGGATTGATAGATTAACACTGATTAATCTTTGGATAGCACAAGGGTTTGTCAAGACATCGGATCAAAACGGATGCTTGGAAGAGGTTGGTAATGAGTATTTTATGGATTTACTATGGAGATCATTCTTTCAAGAAGTTGAAACGGATGAATTTGGTGACATAATTAGATGCAAAATGCATGACCTCATGCATGATCTTGCCATTTCAGTGGCAGGATCGTTGATCGCCAGATTAGATGGTAAGGAGATAAACATTGATGAGAAAACTCGTCATGTATCAGTTGTTGGTTACGATATTGATGCTTTGTCAATTACAACTTCATTGTGTAGAGCAAGTAGCATACGAACATTTCTTTGTCGTCATACTTCCAACTTCTTTTTGGGTGAGTTAAATTGTGAAGCAATTTGTTCAATTTCCAAGTTCTTGCGCGTGTTGGACCTAAGCGGGATACTTCCTGATTTTCTGATGAACGTGAGATATCTTGATTTTCTGCCAAGCTCTATTGGGAAGTTGAAGCATTTAAGATATCTTGATCTTTCTCGAAACTGGTATCTCAAGAAGCTACCCAATTCTATAACCAAGTTGCAGAATTTGCAAACACTAAAACTCTCATGTTGTAGTGACCTTGAAGAACTGCCGAGAGACATTAAAAAATTAGTCAATCTCAGGCATCTTGAGATAGATAGATGTTATCGGTTGACTTATATGCCACGTGGATTGGGGCAACTGACTAATCTTCAAACGTTATCAAAATTTGTGGTCCACAAGGATCCTCTCTCTAGGCATAGCAGTGGGTTAAAAGAACTAGGCGAACTAAATAACCTGAGAGGAAGGTTAGATATTGAAAATTTGAGACATGGGAAAGATGCTGCATCAGAATTTAAGGCTGCAAATTTAAAGGAGAAACAACATCTTCATGCTTTGTATTTACGATGGAGTATTGAAGGAGGTGTCAATGATTCGAACGTTAATTTTGATGATGAAGTGTTATTGGAAGGCCTCCAACCGCACCCAAATCTGAAACAGCTTTGGTTACAAGAGTATCAGGGTTCAAGGCTTCCGAGTTGGATTTTGTCACTCACAAATCTTGTAACATTTGAATTAAGGGAGTGTAGGAAATGCCGATATCTGCCACCATTGAGTCAACTATCTTCTCTCAAAGTTCTTGTTTTTTCTAATTGTCTTGAGCTTGAGCTTGAGCTAGCGAATGATGAGGATGGGATGCAATGGCAAGGCCTTAAGAGCCTCCTCTCTTTGGAGTTTACACATCTTCCGAAATTGGTGTCTCTCCCGTTGGGGCTTCAACATGCGACCACTCTACGAAGGCTCAAGATTTCAAATTGTGAAAACTTGACAGCTATACCAGAGTGGATCCACAACTGCACATCACTTCAAGTGCTTGAAATTGATGGATGCTCCAGTTTGACATCACTACCCGAAGGAATGCGTAGCCTAACGTCTTTGCAAAGGCTGAAATTAGGAATTGTCCCATCTTATTGCAAAGATGCAAGAGAGAAGTGGGTGAGGATTGGCCCAAGATTGCTCATATCCCAGAGTTAGGATATTAGTATCTGCCTCAACAGACAGAAAATTCAAACAGCCATGCATCTTCGACTGATCGAGGTATATACATATCATTTTACCTTAATCCTTCATGGAAATTTAAGTTCCCACCTTCTTCACCATTATTTTCTTCATTTTTCTCTCTCAGTATTTCTTGGTTGTCAAATTTCAGAGGCAGAAGCAGCAGAACCAGTTGAAGCTCAGAAGAAATAGAGGATTTGGAGCATATTCAAAAAATCTAGGTGCTGAATTCATGATTCTTCACTTATCAGGCGAAACAATTAGCCTCTATTCTTGCTCTTCCCACCACCTCACTGCTGTCATCTCAAACAAAAGACAATAAGTCAAGTCGCTCATCAAGATCTTTGCTCACCCCTACACCATTGTGTGCGAGTTGTACGGTGCAGGAGGATTCGGCATTTACTGGTGGGACAAAGCTCAGATTGGCCTCTACACGAGAATTGGTATCCAATTTTATTTATTTATTTTTTATGCTGTTTTGTTTTTTGTCTCATTTGTCGGCATTTTTGAGTGAAGAAAAGATGGGGTTGTCGGTGTTGTTGATTATGGTGTAGATGTATCGTCCTTTGGATTAAGCCAAATGAAAGAGGTGTACGAGAGCTAGAGGAAGATCATTATCTGCTTGGTCTTCACCGGTGCCGGCTATAGGCACAACTTGGCCCTCTCTATCCTTTTCTTGTAAATGAATGTGGAGGAATTAATGCTTGAATTCAATTCAGAAGTTTGATGTTTTTAGGAAAAAAATAAAATTGAACTAAAAGTCTTTCTTTTAAGTGTATGGAATTATGTTTGGTTGAGTTTGGAATTATGTTAGTTATGTTTGGGTGAAGGTTTTAAAGCACAAAGCTTTTCATCGAAACATGCGGAGGCAATCAGGAACTAATTGATTCCGTATTTCTTTCTTTAAGTAGTTGTTTAGTATTCTCTAGGATGAGTAGCTGTGATATAGGAATTCATGTACTGGAGGAAGAGTATTGGAAGTATTCATGAGAGAATCTATAAACAACTAGAAAAAGATATGGTTGTAATTTGGTAAGTGGATCTGGAATTACATCCATAGAATGATTCTTTGAGTTGAGTTTTGGTTAGAGTGAAATATAGAAAGTTGCCAGGGAAGCGATGAAGTCACCTCAGACAATTAAACTGGGGTAGTATTTGGAGGAATTAAGCGTTGAAGTCACTTCATAAATGTTGAACATTTTTTTCATCCAGTTTGATTGTTGTTGCCTTCGTAGTTCTGCAGTCTTTTCTATGTTAATAATGTATTGTCAAGGTGATTAATTTTTTAAACTCTATTTTTAATATTGGTAATGAAACTTTCCAATCATTTTTCTTTACTCATCTTTCATTTGGTAATGTAAATATTTGACTTGGGTTGCTATTGTTTTGATAGCTCTACTGCTAAGATTTATTTGCTTCGGCTGGGCTTG
This sequence comes from Betula pendula, assembly GCA_900184695.1. Lineage (NCBI taxonomy): Eukaryota > Viridiplantae > Streptophyta > Magnoliopsida > Fagales > Betulaceae > Betula > Betula pendula. The sequence continues at coordinate 23,723 of FXXK01002092.1, forward strand.
AGCTTTAGCTTTTGCTCACGATATTGGATATGGGGAGCAGCCACTGTCCAAGATTGCGATTCACAAGTCCATTTCTGCACTTCATGAGTCCATCTCCATTCAAGCAAGCCCAGTTGTTCTTGGGTTATAGGTACAATTTTCTGGTGATCACATGGCAAAAGATAATAATAGAGAATCATATATGGTCACCTCATTTGTTTTCTTCAACGGTTTTGTTTTTAAGCAAGAAGCAAAAATCTGCAGAAGTTACTTCTGGAAAATCAAAAGGCAAAAAGTCAAACCAACAATGTGCTTTCATAAGGATGTTGAATTCATTATTCATGATGTAATTCTCATCGAATCTAGATTGGTCACATTCAAGTTTTTGATGTTCATGATATTTCAATATCTACAAAGTTAAGTTGGCCTTGCAATCGCCTAGGAGATTACTAATGAGCTAAGCCATTGTATAGCCCAAAGTTATTGTGATGACGTTGAAAGTCATTGGACATTTTCCAATGGCTTTCCATACTCTCCAAAAGCCTTTATACATTGCTCTTAATTCATTTTCATAACCATTTGTTTTATAACCAACATTTTCTCTAGAAATAAAGCCAAATTAATTGTTTACTTTTTTGCCTACTTTCGTCTTGTCTTTACTTGAGTCGGCCTCATATTGAGACTAGAGATCCTTTTTTTTCTTTTTCCTTTTTTCTTTTTTTTTTAGTTTTTTCATAAGTGGTCTTATTGTGATGTTCTTTTAGGTGTATTAGTCTTTTTGCAGTAGACCCATTAATAATTGTATGAAATGTCATACATATGAAGTTTATATATTTTTTTAATTGAGAATTTGGTTGCTTTAATTTGAATCGAGACAATCTTTCTTTGATTTTATATCCCACCTTACTTGACGGTGTATTCCTTTCACAGGGAAATATAGAGAGACATTTATAGGAGAGGGCCAACCAGGCTGATTTAGTGTGCGGCTTGCTACATTTGCAGGTTTTATATTTGTTTTCCTCTGTCTCTGTCTCTCTCTCCCATGGTCCTCTACTTTCATTCAAAGTACCAAATTCGAAATCTTAAAAGCATTTATACTTGCAGTTCTGATTTGAAACTGAGGAGATAGCAAGGAACTTCTACAAAATGTGTCATCTTTGCTGAAACTGGGGGGTCATTCTTTTGCTATTACTCCTTACTGATGTACAATATAGTATAAAATAGAGGTTGTTGAAAACTTCTTGTTTTTTGAGTTATTTGTTAATTACATTGGGATTTACTTTGTATATTTGTTTGGATGTATTTATTTAAACTAGTTCAAATATTTGATTTAGCTAGCGCTTTCAAAAGTTTATTTGCAATTTGATGATTTACTTAATTGTTTGTGTATATTGGTAGCTTTTCTTGGTACTGAAACTAAGATAATGGGGCCTGCAACTATGTACTACACTCTCTTTCAGTTGATTTGGTAGCATGGAAAGATTATGAATGATTTGGTAGCATGGAAAGATTATGAATTTTGATCAGATTCTAAATTGTTGAGATTAGTCAGATTTATCTATCCACAATCAAATATATATATATATTTGTTAAGTGATTTTCATTTTTTTTTTTTATTTAATTTTCACAGCACTGAGGTTGATGCTTCACCAAAATTGTGGATAACATTTAATTTGATTTCAGTTTCCATTGAGCCACAACATGTTCTTGGATGGCCATTTGAACAAAATGAAAATAACGGGGTCCCAAAATATAGGCAGGTGTGTTTGTTTGGGTTCCTCTGATTTTTCCTCAGTTTCTCTTGGGCTCTTCTCGCTGCCACCTCCTCTCGCTTTGCTGTGCTGAAAGAGGCCTTAACCACTCTAGCGAGAGAGAGAGAGAGAGAGACGAAGAAGAAGAAGAAGAACAAGGAAGGAGGAGAGGAGAGAACTGGAAATGGATTGGGACCAGTGGATCTCGAAGGTAAAGGAGGGTCAGCATCTCTTGGAAGATGAGCTTCAACTNCCTCTGATTTTTTCCTCAGTTTCTCTTGGGCTCTTCTCGCTGCCACCTCCTCTCGCTTTGCTGTGCTGAAAGAGGCCTTAACCACTCTAGCGAGAGAGAGAGAGAGAGAGACGAAGAAGAAGAAGAAGAACAAGGAAGGAGGAGAGGAGAGAACTGGAAATGGATTGGGACCAGTGGATCTCGAAGGTAAAGGAGGGTCAGCATCTCTTGGAAGATGAGCTTCAACTCCTCTATGAATATGTGCGTATTTTCCCCCAAATCTAGGGTTTCATTTTCTAAACACATCGATCTGTCTTTCGTTTATGTATTTATGCATATTCCGTCTATATTTTGATGTGTTACTAGGGTTTATGTTCTCATCTATTGCTTTTATTCGATTTTGAGTGGGCAAATTGAAATCCTTACGATATTTTTTGTTGCTAAGAAAAAACTTCCAGCGAAAAAGGGAAATGGATGTTTTATTTATTTTTCTTTTTTCTGATTTTCACAATTCTAAGAAAGTAATCTTGCAAATCAAATTGTTATCCTTGTGTGAAGCATCCAACATCATTTTTCTGTGGAGTGGACTCAGAAAGCAATTTAAAAAATTAGCCAGAAATACTTGAGTCTTGCAGTAAAAATTTATCAATATCATCATGGGGATATGTTTTTTTTATGGTAATTTACTTATAGAATCCCACATTTCTAAATGTGTTTTTTGAATTGTTGACATACTCAACATCCACCCTGCCAATGGGTAACATGTGGTTTTTCTTAATTACCAATGGTTTTTGTTACAATAGTAACACTTACATTTTCTTTTTCTTTTTCTTAATTTCTTGTTGGATGCAATTTGATATATAGGATTTGCTGATCCTTATAGAACTGCATTGTGTGCAACATGATCTCTGTCTCACTGTGGTCTTGTGTCATTTTGGATGTACTTGAGTCAATATGCCAATCTTCAATAACAGAGGGCCTACTTGTTGGGATATGTTAAATCTGGTTTATGTGGTTCATGTGATTGGTTTCCTTGACACGGGTAGTTGGGGAGAGGACCATGTTTACTGTAATACGTTTTTATATCAGAAACGGGTAGTTGGGGAGGGGACCATCCAATTATTATTTGGAAAGTTAACCGGGAGACCTTGATGATCATCTTGTATTCATGAGTATAGAAACAATAAAGAATAGCTAAGTTGTATTTTTGGTTCCTAGCTAAGTTGGTAGGCCACTATAGTAGTAGGCTGATAGCAAGCATTTTCTTTTACACATAATTGAACAACAAAACATGCAAAATTGCAGTTTCATGTTAACAATAAGTTCTGTATTTCTGCAGAGTGAATGATACATTCATTTTCATGCTGCATTCATCTTATGTTATAAATTTAGAATATCTGATTCTCAAGCATAGAGTTCTATCACAATTATGATTCGGAAAAAAAATTCATTTTTGCATTGATAATCGCCTTTAATGTTTTATGTTTTCTTTGAGACAAAACTATCGCAAGCTGGAATTTGTGGTAGATTGGAAATAAAACTTCAGATTCTTGTCTTAAATTATGGTCTTAATTAATCTTCTAAATCCCATTGTAGAGTTAACCCATAGCTTAAATTTTTGCCCGCGATTCAAGGGGATCAAAATTGATTTCTGCATAGTAACAATAGAAATTGTTCTTATATGCATTTTTTCTATATATGTTTGCAGGTTAGCGATAACTTTTCTGTTATGGAAAATTTATAACCCTGTAAACGTTTAGCTGAAGGCTCCAAAGGAGTTTGGGTTCCTCATTTTTTCGGTGCACAGGTAAAGCTGAAAAAACATGTTTAATTGCAACTAGTGTTTGGATCTGAGGGAAACTGGCATGAGATTGGTTTTAAGAAGTTCCCACATCACACTTGCCTTAAAAAGAATAAAGAGTCTTTTATTTATATATTGATCACCTTACTGCTTGAATTAAGCGACTCATATCCTTTAAATACTACGTTGTCTAACATTGGTTACCTTAATAACCTTTTAGTTCAAGATAGGAAATGTCCTAGTAAGATTGTTATAAGATTATTTAGATGATAAATTAATGCCTCTTTTAATTATGTGAAGACTGTTTTGCTGGATTTCGGTATCTTACCGATGTTTGTTTTCCTCTTACAGTCATATGATGATGATAAGAAGCAAAGGAGGGTCGAGAGAGGGCAGTGTAATGTTCTTGTGAACTGATCACACATGTTCTCTGGACTTCAATCTCGTCTGTTATGTTAGTTTCCCATGTATTCAAAAAGGTTGAAATTTTGTTCAAAATTATGCAAGGGATTGGTGCCTTGTAGAATTGCCTTAAAAAAAGAGAAACCCAATTGTTTTTGTTTCAAACTTGAAGTCATTATGCAAGGGATTTATTAGTTCATCGTCTGTGAAATAAAGTTATTTCTTTAGAATTGCTGGCAATAGAACCAGTACCAATAATTAGAATCATGACATGAATGCTTGAACTTTTTGAACCAATGACTTGGAATTTGTAGAAGTAATAAATCAAATCTGAAGAGAATTTTTTTGTAGTCGCGAAATTTGGATAACTCAATGAAATGATTAATGCCGAGTTCTCTTTAGATCTTTTTGCTGTATATAGTGGCTAAGTCAATGAAATCTGAAGAGAATACAATTATTCATGATTAGTACTATAGTGGCTTCGGCTTCCAACTACCATGGGAATAAAAAATAATATTAAAATGGAGTTTAGAGATATTTAGAGAGTTTGTTGTGAGGTTTTTTTGAAAGGTGGTTAACTAAATTAGAAAACTTGATTATTCTAACCAACTTTTAGCTAAAGATCGAATAACTAGTTTACTAGGAATGTTCTTATAAGCTTCTCTTTTGTCACATTGACTCAGGAGTTAATATTTCTTATGTATCATATTCTAGAACTATGTCTTCTTATATTGTAAAATAATCCTTCTTACTACCCAAAAAAGAAAGACGATTAGAGATTTTTCTTTTATTTAGAATTGATTTGCTTATGAATGGAAATGTCGTTTTCTCAAGCAGGATAATGGTTTGTTGATGAATAGAATGACTCTTGCCTCAATCTCGAGTATTGAACTATTGATCATTCTTAGCCATTGATAATCTTTCAAATTAGGTCACTTGCTAAAAAGTAAATGTAATAACAAGTTTAGATAAGTAGATGATTTTGCCAAGGTAGTATATGAAAGCCAAAGGGCAGGTAAATCGTTTGACTTATTTTACAAAATTAACAAAATGCATCATAGAGGCAACAATTTATAGAGCAATTGAGGTGATCGACAATAGATAAAAATGAAAAAAATAAATAAATAAATAAACACATCAATTATAGGACTAATGTACGGGAGGGAGAAAAAGAGTACAACAAGCTAGAAACCAAAACTCAAAAAATGCCGCTGACTTGCTTGCAAAAGGGATTGAATAGTAATACAACATCCTCACATTGTAAAAATCATTGCTTATCCCAAAATACTTAAGTTTAAATTGATAGAAAATAATGAATTTAATCATTTAATTTATATTTTAATAGTGAGATCACTCAATCTGAAAATTCACGCAAAAAAATGAGAATGCATAAAAATATATATGCAGAAAAATACAATAGGATGCATCAGAAATAACTCCAGAGTCAATGCAACAAAAGAGAAGCTTATAAAAGCATTCCTAGTGAACTAACTATTATTTAGCTAAAAGTTGGTTAGAAAACTCAATTTTTCTAA